>JAOYSI010008870.1:0-11267 GCA_025775065.1 Hiodon alosoides | reverse complement strand
CCATGTAGACCCATGCAGAACCATGCAGACCCATGCAGACCCATGCAGACCCATGTAGACCCATGCAGACCCATGCAGACCCACGCAGACCCACGTAGACCCACGCAGACCCACGCAGACCCATGTAGACCCATGCAGAACCATGCAGACCCATGCAGACCCATGCAGAACCACGCAGACCCATGCAGACCCACGCAGACCCACGCAGACCCACGCAGACCCATGCAGACCCATGCAGACCCATGCAGAACCATGCAGAGCCATGTAGCAACTTAATGTTCATCGCTGTTTTTTTTAAGGGGTATAAATCGTACTGGAGTAAATAAAGTTTATTGTCAAATGAAGCTTTCCCCACATTCAGTCTATTTAGCAGCTGGAAGTACATTATGAGAATATGCAGGCTAAAATCTATAGCTATTTAAAAATATTAAATACCAAAAGATTTGATTAATGTCTTGCTGTGGTGATAAATACATCCCTCTTTTAGTGCCACCTTTTATCTTCATCGCACTACAGAACCCTGACCATCACACAGCTGGAGTAAGGACACGTTTCTTTTATCACTCTCTTCGAAATTGTCCCTCACCTTCGGGGTTAGGGTTAGGGTTAGGGTTAGGGTTAGGGACAAGTGTTGTCCTGGTTCTGTGTAGCCACAGCTCCTGCAGACTGCAGAACAATGAACAGTGGCTGCCAGTCCAGAACAAGACAAAGATTAAAGTGCGGGTTGTAACTTAACTCACAATCGGCAAGACAAAGATTAAAGTGCAGGTTGTAACTTAACTCACAATCGGCAAGACAAAGATTAAAGTGCGGGTTGGAACTTAACTCACAATCGGCCAGACAAAGATTAAAGTGCGGGTTGTAACTTAACTCACAATCGGCAAGACAAAGATTAAAGTGCGGGTTGTAACTTAACTCACAATCGGCCAGACAAAGATTAAAGTGCGGGTTGTAACTTAACTCACAATCGGAAAGACAAAGATTTAAGTGCGGGTTGTAACTTAACTCACAATCGGCCAGACAAAGATTAAAGTGCGGGTTGTAACTTAACTCACAATCGGCAAGACAAAGATTAAAGTGCGGGTTGTAACTTAACTCACAATCGTCAAGACAAAGATTAAAGTGCGGGTTGCATAGCTATTGCTGCGTATGTAAACTTTATTCTTGCTTCCCCTCGCTCCATCAGCATGTCAACGCCTAAATCATAGTCCAGGGTACCAGTGTCTTCTCTGGATGGTTATGAAGGAAATGAATTTGCGCCCAATAATGTTGTACCCATTGCTTAGCATAACTCGACACACCTTTTTCACTACACCATCAGACGGGGAAGTGCCCCTCCCTTAGTACCTCCGTTTTCGCTCCTTTTTCCCTGTCTGTGCTTAAGCATCCCTTTGTGACAGCCGCCTGTCTCAGTGCAGCCCTTGGCATTCTGAATAAATGTTTTTTACAGCGTCATGCCAACACTACCAATGTCAAAGCAGCTCCCTGAATGGGTAACCTCGTTCTTGTGCCTAACGCCACGTAGTGCATCGCGAGTGATGCCCAGGGTGACAGGAAAGACGGAGCGTTCCATGAAAAATGACACCAGCGGCGACTAGCAGGAGCGCCTGGTTTGATGTTACACTTAACTGGAGGATATGCTTTAATGTCAGCCCGTTGTGGATTAAACCAAACCACCGACTTCCTTCCCAAATGCGGCTCTTTAGTTGTGGATCTTCAGAACACACAGCACACTGTAACGGAGGCTAGCCACCCTGGAGGGGGGTGACCCGGACAAGAAGAATCTGAATAGGCCTAACAGGGCTGAGTTGCTGTGTGAGAGGATGTAATAATAGAGATGAGAAAGGTTTGGCTGATTAACAAAAACAGACCTGTTCCTCTACTCTTGTTTTATTATTTTTAATTGTTCCACTTCTTACTGGACACTTACTTAGTGCCTGTCCGTATCAGCATGCGAGCGTCTTGTATCTTTAATGCTAATAGTTTTATTTTTGGCCTCAAGAGAGGTGGTTACAAAGAAAGAGAAAATATAGTCTTTAAACTTTCTTTTTTTTTTTTTGCTTTCTTTGATTTCTCTAGAGGAATATTGCATGCACATATGGTTTGAATTCCAAGTGTGAATGAGGCCTAAACACCAATTACTGTATTATATAAACACTGAAGGCAAACTTTCAGGACGGTGGCTGCTTACTCAAGATACACATTGTTACATTTTCCTTAGCATATAATACATAATGTTTTATATATATATATATATATTGCATCTTTACATGTGGTGTTATAGTTTTTGAACAGTCCTTGACAGTCTATTGCCTTAGCCATTTATTTAGTTCAGAGCCGTTCTTAGGCCCCCAAGCCAGTTGTTCTGGCTTGCTCTGCTAATACGAAACAGGAAATATCTGTGCAAAGGCTGAGGGGGTAACATGACTGCCTACGTGGCTTGTAATTGGTTAATTTGAAAACCGCAGTGCACTGGGGAAGGAACAGCGTAATAAAGTAGTCATGTGACATCTAAAAGCCAAACACAGCTGGGAAGTTAAGGTCACTTCAATATGGAACCCAACATTTTGACTTTCTCTTTCTCACGCACACACACACACACGCACACACGCTCTTACACAGTCTCACACACAAACACACACACACACACACGCACGCACACACACACTGGCGTTATGGATTATTCAGGAAAAAAAGTAGAAAAAATATTTTGGCTGAGGATCTAAAAATGTAATTTATCTTTATATTTTAATGAATTTACACTGCACTAATCAATTTGTCAGTTTTATTATCAGTTAATCATGATCAAGCTCTGTTTTTCTCTCAAATCTAATTATAAATGAGAAATTAACATAAAGGTTGTCTGTGCATTACTGTTTACCACGTCTTTTTTGTGAAACTGATCTCTGAGAGGACCAAATTTCTCAACCTCTGAATTTACTGGTTTGGTTGATTTACGGTGCCTCAGTTTTAATATTCTGATATCAGAATAATGCAGACAGAAGCATTTCATTTAAGGGACACATTGTATACATCCTTTGACCGTTGGCTTATTACGTCTAAGTTCAACCACGATTCTTACAGAAATACAATGCAACTGTGGTTCAAGGTGACTCAGCAGTTCATATATCGATTTCTGGGCCGTTGGTTCAGAATGGAGAAGTGGGGACAAAACTTCTAGCCATGGGGAGATAGGGGAGGGTGGAGATGTGACCGGTGGTTGTTGAAAAGCGTAATTACCGTAACCATTTTTTGTTTTTTGTAGCTGCGAGAAAACACGGTTCATACAGTCAATTTGCTGTCAAAAGACTGATTCTTCATTTGGTAGGTGATGTATATATATAGTATTTCATGTTTAGTTTTTTCCACTGGGATTTTCTTGAGGGCATTTGTCTTTGCTAAAGAAAAAGACAACAGGATACTTGACTGAAATTAAAATTAAACATATTTCCTGTCAGCTTAACACAATTGAACCATTTACCCATTGTACTCAGCAGGAACGCTGATACGGTGTTCAGCAGTGCGCTATGGATTTAATAGTGTGTAATTACATTGTCGGACACAACATTACCAGGGAGGGAGTTTGCTTTCTCTGTAATCTACCTGTTATTTCCTGACAAAAGGCAGACATGCCACCAAAGAAGCGCGGCATCGGTCTCCAAGACACTGCTCATGTACTTACCGTGCCACTCTTGGTCTTGCTTCCACATGAAAGGTCTGGGCCATTTCCAAACGCTGGGAAATTGTGTCAACAAAAGTGCTGAGAGCTTAGCTTAATAACAAGGGCCTGGCTTCAAACGCCGGCGGACAGAAAACATCAAATGCTCTTGTTGTTACATTTGTCTCTTTGTTTATTTTACTGTACAACACCCGCCCCAGTTCTGTTCGATCCTCAAACAGTATGTAGGGGTGGGGAGGGGTGGGGGGGGGGGGGTTGTTGCAACTGAACATACATTCATCCTGCTTTTGATTTAACAGAAATTGAGAGTGGAATAAAGTACACAAACATACATTTTCTGGAGGAATGCACCAAAGAGACAGAGATAAAAGAACCGGACAGTTGTCAAGTCTGTGGAAATACTGTTAGATCAACAGAGCACCGCCATATTTCTCCGTAATGCGAGACATTAGTACCTCTTACGGTCACCATCTTAACGCTATCATATCATGTCAGATATCGGCATGTTTTAGGGTTTTCCTTTGATTTCCCCCCCACTTATTCCACAGATATGTCTTGTCTGTCTAACTGAAAAAAGGTATAGGTACATATCTTATATCATATACTGCGGTACTATACTACATATAGTTATTTAGTAATGGGGACTTCCATGGCAAAGTGTCCCTTAATGTAAACAAATAAATGTTTGCCATATCGACACAGGTTTTACTCTATTTGTAACAGAGAGTGTGTATTTGGCATTTAGAGCTTATTGAACTTACATAAGGCAGTATGGTTAAAATACTAATTTGTGAGCATATTTGGTGTTAAGAACAGGCTGTTATTGTTGCTTATTGGAAATCAGTGATATAAAAGATATAAAAGGTGTGTTAATAAACGCATCAAATAGTCAATAATGCATTGGCATGCTTTACCGCGTTCTATTATACCTCAACATTTGCCACATACCTTTAAAACGTTGCCAAGTAATCATATTTCAAAATCCACTTCTATTCAGTTTACTTTTGTATACGTCAGTAAAGCGATACCAATGAGAAACTTTGGGTTGTTTATCTGAATTCCCTTTGGACTCTACAATTGCTTTGATTGAAGCTTTTCTCATGTTACAACAAAAACTTCCTCACGTTGGGACAGCAGTTTACTTGCTCTCTGTCTGCACGCTGGATTCAGCGTTGGGTTTGTCAATGTACTCGAGTTCAGTTTAATAGCGAAGAAAATTCAGGGAAATTTTTAATTATGCTCTTAACTAAAAATAATTAGTTTTTAAATCTTATCAGTCTGAGGAAAGTTTTAACAGAAATGTTAATCAATTTTAATTTTTTTTTTATTTTAATAAAGATTATTTATCTTTGTTATCTGTTTGGTTATCAATTTAATTATTTAAGTTCAGACACTGTCACATCCATAACGCCTGACATTTATTTTTCCATAACACTAATTAAAACCCACAAAATGTGATGTGATATTTTTCCGCTCCAAAGCCTTGTCGACCGTATTACATCAGGTGTTTACTTTTAGGGGTTTCACAGTCACACTTTCACAGAGTAAGAACTGCTTCACCATGTCTCTCACATACATAATGGAATGGAAAGCTCTTTGGCTCATACTTGTAATAGAACGTAGAATAATTACGCTTTTAATGGCAACTTAAATGGCAACTAATTTCAGAATTGATTAATTTATATTGACTGATATTTACTTAATACATTTAGGATAATCGTCCTGATCTGGACAGCAACAGTTAGATTTAAAACCAGCAGCTGTTTGCTTACAGGTCATATTTACATCTCACCATAGGGGCAGTCTCACACGAGTATGTATTAAATCTGATCTGAGCTTAATTTTGTGGCAGTTAACAAAATATTCAAAACCTTTTGCCAATTTCATGTCGTTCTGTGTTGAATAGAGCCTCATCTTTATTGTTTTAAAAATGATTTCACTGCTAATCATTGGAGTTTTACACATTCACCATAAATTCAATATTTTATTTTACATTATAATGTATATGTGAAGGGTTGAGAGCACACCATATTTTATACCCTTTATATGCTCATAATCTAAAGTCAGAGAGTTTCTAAAGTAATTTCTTACATTATTAACAGCAAATACATCTGCTGGTTCAATCAGTATAATTAAGTGTTGTGTATTTAATGTGTTATTTATAAAATGTTCTGAAATGAAATACCCAGTGCTCTCAACTTTTTTGTTTTTAGTTTGTGAACATTCATCCTGATTAGATTAAAATGAGATTAGAAATATGCAGCCTCTCTCAGATTTATTTGCACCGTTATGTTAATTAAACAAATTGAACAAATAGAGGAGAAAAACTCAAAAGTGTGGATGATTATTTGTTTTAAATTAGTTCTGCTGTGTTTTCTTCAATTGTCTCAGTCTATATTGATATTGAAATATTATTCAAATCCAGTGATCTTTGCCATTAATGAAGCATTTATCAACCATTTATTGTCATAAAATATGTCCGCTATATAAGCAATATTTCTCCTTACTGACCATTGCATTGTATTGCCCAAAGTCCATTCTTGGTAAAGAACTGCAGACACATGTTTAACAAGATATAGTTTAGCATTTTAGATGGTACCAATTCATGCTTTCATTTTTCAGGCTAAGCATCTCTCCCAGACATGCCTTTTCTGGGGTTCAAGTCTGCATCTATCTGACTATTGGTACATCTATTTTAAAATATTCCTTGCTGCCTACATAAATAACGAATTGAAGGTTTTTTTAAGTATCCGTAATGGAACTTTACTCAATGACACCTCAGAATGCATTCACGGCCAGCAGCATTTGTCAGAGGAAAGAAAAAAAATCATTGATCCTCAATCTCTCTCCCAAAGGATCCTCTGCTGAGGTAAAATGAAGAAACCCTTAAACTCTGCATCTGACAATAATGAGCTATCATTACTCAAATTACAGCAAGCACTGATTAGGTTTAAAGTAATGAAGAAAATGGCACGATCAATCATCATCAGGTATCGCGCCCGTCACTCTCTGTCCAGGATGTGAGCTGGCTGGCTGCTTGTGTTGAACCCTCGTCTACTGGGTCCGGGCCGACTGCCACAGCGTGCAACCGGGCCTCCCTGCAGCACAGACATCGCAGAGCGCCACTCTAACTTTTTCATTTCGTCAAGATGAAATGTGTCAATGTTAAGGACACAGGATCACATATTGCACGTACCCACCTATACGCGCTGAATGGCACCCTCTGATATGAATTTTCATTTTAACCAGGTTTTAACATTTTTTTTATTACAGCAAGGTTCCAGTATTGACTGTTGAGCTGCTGTGAAAATGCTGAAATAATTTACCCCCCTTGGTATAATTTAGTTCTTGTCGAAACAGAATTGGGGGGGTAAAAAAAAAAAGAAAAAAGTATTGGCTTGTTTTCAAAATACCATTTCTGGTGAAAAGGCGTACGATCGCCCCCTATTATATTTTTAGTACATTGTGGTACTTATTCTAGTTGCTGACACAATGGTTTTATAAAAGTGAAACTCATTTACACCACATTTCACTAACAGAAAACCGGGGAGATAAGGACCTCGCATAATAGAATAAATCTAAGTAATAAAATGAGGAATATGCAGATTGCAGACAAAGGCGCTCTATAGATAACAAAGCCATTGAATTAAGAACTATATTAAGACAGATAATATAATCACAAAGTATTGCAGCGATATAGGTAGTTATGCCTTTGTTAAAAGTCGTATAATCGAACTAGATAGAGGCATCAATTTGTATTCATCTAAATTATCTGATGATTGGTGTTTCTAATCATTCTGAAATACTTTATTTAATGTGTGCTCTTCTCCCAATCTTCAACAGTTTGAAATTCGTACCATGCCTTAAAGATTTGTGGACGCTAATCATTTTTATTAAGGCCTGTAATTATTTCTGCTGAGACTCATGTTAAAATATGTATGTTTAAGGCTACACCGATACCTTTTTCTGGAGGTCTGTGATAAGTAACTGATTGGGGTTACTAAGGGATCTAATTTACAATTACGGTCCCTAGCTCTGGTAAGATTCACATCAAAGTTTTATTGCTGATCCATTCCTCGCACGGCTATTGTGCATGGAATCCCCTAAAGTTTCTCAGTGTCAGTAATGAGGTCTCATCTACACAAATGACTGTGAACGCTGATTACGGTTTTATCTAGCGCCAAGGGTCACCCTGATCAATCACCATTAGGCTGTGGATCGCCAATGGACATCGAAAGGTTAACCCAGAGTTAGGGAACCCTGGTGGTGTCAGCACAAATCGGTGACAGGAGAGCAGTAAGTCAAATAGTTAATGATTTAAAAAGCTGCACCCGGGAGTCGGTAAGAAAATGAGCGATTTTGGCATAGTCTGAGAATCATTTGTTTACCAATCCATGTGGTGGTGAAAAGTAGCCTTCAGGTGCAATGCTTTAAATCGCCCCAAATCCCAACCGCCGTCTCAAAGTGGCCTATTGTCATAGTATTAATAAATCAATGATCATTCCTTATATAGCGTGACAAGTCTGGTGAGAATATATGTTTTTCTATTTGTCTTTGTGTGGCAGTGTTGCATTTGCCCTATGAACTTCATTTTTAGCTGGTCGTCAGATGTTAGTTAAATTATTAATCATCTTTAAAAATGGTAATCGCACACAGAAGAAATAAAGTCACGCTCTATTCTGTTTTCATTTGCTGAAAATACTGGAGTAGACTGACTAGGCTGTATGCCTTGCAAAGTATATTTTATATGTACTGATTTGACAGAGTAGGAGAGTCTGTTAAAGCAGCAACGAATATTTTAAATTAAAGGTCAAACCATCTATGATTGCAGAAGAAGTGTGCAAATATCCCACCACGAGACTGTGTACCGGTGCGAAGAACCCCTTCTTTAGATAAACTTGCATTTTATCTGCCTGAAAAATGGAATGTGTAAAATGTCATCTTGGTATTACTCATTTCTTTTATGCTTTATAGGGAGAGTGAAGACGTTCACAATTTTATTATTCATTTAATTTTCTTATTACGCAAAAGCAGATATTCTGCTCCTGGGCCCTGCTTATTTAAATAAGGAAATGAATTCCCAAATTTTCTTCCCTGTGCTTTCATTGTTTGAGTACCGAGTTAATAATGCTGAGTTTGAATATGTACATGTGTCTTCTAATCTTGAGAAGTATTTGCCCTGCATCGGCGAGTGGCTGATGGCAAATATGAGCGAGCAGGTGAGAAAATGAAGGGACCTGAGACCCACCCAAGACACACACGGGAAATCCACGCCATGCCTCCACATTTTCTGCCTTAAATGTCTTTTTCTGAGTGGGGCATGGGAGAATAGTATCTATGTATGCACATTTTTTATTTTTTATTTTTTTTGAACTGCTTTCCTGCCACTGCCAGTTACCAAAAGAGGCGTTCTCCTTTGAAAAATATATTATTAATTTCTAATATTATGAATTAATTTGAATTTGGATCAGCGATTTATTTACATTGGCAGTTTGTTCATTCACCATAAAGGCGTATCCGTTTGAAGGTGGCGGGACACCAGAGCCTTACCCCGGCAGACACAGGACGCAAGGCAGGGTGCAGGACAGGACAGGACACCAGTCCACCCCAGTGCAGGACAGGACAGGACAGGACAGGACACCAGTCCACCCCAGTGCAGGACAGGACAGGACACCAGTCCACCCCAGTGCAGGACAGGACAGGACACCAGTCCACCCCAGTGCAGGACACATACAGACGTACGAACACAGCCACACACTCACGCAAGGTCAAGGTCAAGGTCAGAGCAGACAGTATACCTAACTCACAAGTCTTTGATTGATGGAAGGGAACCGGGCACCCTGAGGAATTCCATGGGAAGAAATCGGGAGAAATGACAAACTCCACACAGAGCAGGTTGTGTACTGTGTATATATATATTGTCGGAATGAGGGTAGTTAACATGGTGGTTATGGTAATATAGGTATTATTGTGGACATATGGGTAGTTTTATGTGAATATGAGTACTTCTGGAAATAACAAAACTGCCAGATAACCCCAGATAAGTAATAGCTGGGATTAAAGTAAAGTTTTTTTGGGGTTTTTATTTTGTATGTTTTTGCATGCGCAGACCACACTAGCCGAGGTCAGATACGGCTCCTTCACTTGGAAGTGCAATCTAGCGCTGATCATTTTGCGGAAAAATATGTTTTGTTTGGTGAGAAGGAATACGGTTATTATCTATTTATATGGGTTATCTGGTGTGTGAGTCTTTTGATGTGAGCAGAGTCAGAAAAGCTGGGGACGTGTGATCAGTGCGCCGTCAGAAGTCTGGGGTAAATTTGATGACAGAAGATGAAGGCTCTCATTTTCCCCATTTTCAGATGCTGCCATACAGGAGTTTACTTATTTTTATTTGAAGTAGTGCTGGGATTGCTTTTCAAGATGGACATGTGTGAGAGGGGAATGAAACATGAACATCCTCAGAGTTGACATGAGATTTTAAGGGTGTCCATTAAAACGGCAAAATGAATGATGCTTCTAAATCAGACAAATCCGTTGAATTATTGCATTTTCTATATTATATTGACTGCTCATTTAGTAAATCGTTTTCTAAATCTGATGATAGTGATAGTGTGGTTTTTTTTGTTTTTGTTTTAAACTAACCACCATGATCAAGATGAAAATTAGTGTGTGTGTGTGTGTGTGTGTGTGTGTGTGTGTGTGTGTGTGTGTGTGTGTGTGTGTGTGTGTGTGTGCATTAGAATGACATTCAAGTTGAAAATTAATGGCTTAATCTTAAACTTAATCCCTTGGAAAAATATTCCTGCAGATTCCCCCGTACGTCTGGTTTAGTTAAGATTATAGTTAAGAGGGAAAAAAACGAAATCATAGTTCTCCTGACAGCTGGTGGTGGTCTCCAGTCCACACTGGGCCCATATTTGAGAAGTGCAGTCCATGCTCTGTACATCATCTAATACAAAGAAACTCTTCTGGTTAGGCAGAGTAAATGGGTGGTATATAATAATGTCCAACAAACAAAGGAGACCTCCCCTGCGCTGGGTACCAGCAGGACGCTCTGCTGATATGATGAGAGATATGGACCCCGCTGCGTTGAGGCCCAGAAGAGCCCTGCGATTAACAGAGGTCCCCTACAGCCACCTATTACACTCCTCCGGGTCCTCAGCGCTGAGATCGGGCCGTATTGGATTACACTCACCATTTGAGGGCTAAGACGCCAAGATTAAGTTATCCCCAGGGCACTGCCATGCATTCTGTAGTGTAAGGAGCAAAAACGAAATCTGCACAGGAAAGCTATAAATTGGCTGAGGTGTCAATGAGCCTATTGAGCAGTAATTTACCCTAGATGTCTGCAGTGTTCATCATTGTGCTTTTCTTCATGTATACTCAAGCCTGCTAACGATGCACACACCGTTGAAAATAGTTGTAACACAATTGAAAACAACATATATTTAGTATACACTTTACTGATGTGTACTGATGTGTTGCCAGCAGTATTAAAACAGTGACCAGTGTGAGCGTGTGTGTGTGTGTGTGTGTGTGTGTGTGTGTGTGTGTGTGTGTGTGTGTGTGTGTGTGTGTGTGTGTG
>JAOYSI010008869.1:0-11267 GCA_025775065.1 Hiodon alosoides | reverse complement strand
TCTCTCTCCCTCTCTCTCTCGCTCACTCTCTCTCTCCCCCCCCTTCTCTCTCCCTCTCTCTCTCACTCCCTTCTCTCTCTCACCCCCCTTCTCTCTCCCTCTCTCTCTCGCTCACTCTCTCTCTCTCACCCCCCTTCTCTCTCCCTCTCTCTCTCTCGCTCTCTCTCTCTCACCCCCCTTCTCTCTCCCTCTCTCTCTCCCTCTCTCTCTCGCTCACTCTCTCTCTCTCTCTCACTCTGTCTTTCGCTAGACTTTTATGGCGATGTGGATTGAAGTGGTGCGGATACGCCGTACTGCTAACAGGATGCATCCAAACTGCGTCCAACACAAACACATTTATCTCTTATGTTTGGCTGGGAGTGTGAGCAGCATAACCTACTACAGTCATTGGTCAGAGTGGATAACTGCCTAATGTAATAGAGATCAGAAAGCAGTCGCCGGAGAGAGCAGTCGCCGGAGAGAGCAGTCGCCGGAGAGAGCAGTCGCCGGAGAGAGCAGTCGCCGGAGAGAGCAGTCGCTGGAGAGAGCAACCTCTCTGCGGTTTTTTTCCCTCTTGGTTTTTGGTGCAAAATTCCACAGGAAGAACTTCACACTTGATCCACTTGTCATCAGACTTTTCTAATTATTTTCATGTTCCTTTCAGACTGACAGGCTGAGTCTTACAATCCAATCCAACAACTACCTGTGCATTAAGAAGAGCATTTGCCAATGAAATAAACAAGAATTGTATTACTTAACAATAGACATATTTGCTCTGAGAGATTCTCCATCAGCCTGTGGGATTTTAATGATGATTTCATTTATCACGTTGTTTTGAGTGTGAAGCGTTGACAATAACAACTTAACACCAGAAGACAGTGGCATTGTTTCATTGTTTGCATCCTGGCAGGTCCTTACATATAACTTGGTGTTATGAAACCCAATTTGAATGGGATCAATTGGTGCCAACAATGTTCACCTAATAGGATGACACGCAGTGAAATATACTACGACAAGCGGTCAAGGCCCGACTGAAAATTGTTACATAAACGCTCTGACCTTTTTAGTCCAGTGAGAGCACTGCAGGGTGTCTCTGGGCATGAACAGAGAGTATGAAAGACAGGCAGAGCCTAATTGAGATTGGGTGCGTGGCCCCCCGTGATCGTAGATGGGGCGGTTTTTTACCCTGGCCGTACCGCCGCCGTTCTGACCTTTGAACTGTGACCTTGCCGGTGTCAGCCATACGCCAGGGGAACTGAATTGTGGCCTGGAGCAAAGCGAAACCGTAAAACCCCCAAAACTTTAATTGGACGTGTTGTGAGCCTGTGGGCTGGCTAATGTTGCTGCACGCTCAGGCGAGTTTAACAAGTTCATTTTTTTTTTTTTTTTTTTCCTTTCCATGTACCCGATCTCCGTGTGGGGGCTGTTGGTCACTTGCTGTCGCCCCCGACAACCCTGTAAAAACAATTACAACAACTACAAACATTGACTCGTAGTCATCTCTTACAGTCGTTCATCATACCCTCGAGCAGTGAGTTCTTTTCCACCAGTAAATCTCCAGCAGAATATCTCAAACAGTTATTTTTGTTTCTGTGGACTTTTTAATGTATTAATTATAGAGAGATATATAAATCAGGGCATACGTCTTTTCTCTCACTGTGTATAATTGTATGTGTTCACAGTTTAATTACCAAAGAGAGCAGTGCGGCCATAGTTCGATCGTCCTCTGTGTTATATGTGGTATATGTTTCCCTGTGCAGAAATGTATACCACAGCCGCTACGTGACCGATGTGCGTAAATATCCGTGTAAATTAGTCACAAATGAAGTGGAACAAAGAAAATGAGCAGCGTTAAGTACAGATTTGATGCAGTCAAAACAAAAGAGTGTATCTCTGAAACACGGATAGACTTTTAAAGCCGGAGCGCTCACTGGGTTTGCGCTGTGAGTGGTGCATTGTGGTCTCACAACTCCGCGGGTCTCTCCCGGAGACGGTCGGGACAGGTGTCCACGAGACTGCTGACAATCCTCACCTGTTTGGCTCGTTGCTTCTCCTCGGAGCAGTTCCCCTACAATGCCATCTGTTTCGCCGTCGACTGTAAACATGTTCTGGATGCCAGCGGGAGTACCCTGCAGAAGGCTGATTCTCGTTGCGTTGTGTGGGGAATAGCAGACCGGCAGCCAGTGGTGCTTAGGTGTTTATGAAGCGGATGGAAGCTGTTTGAGTAAAAGAGTTACAAACAACCCTGCAAACATGCTACAATACCTAAACAGCATGTGCAACAAATTATATTACATGCATTCAATTATACGCATGTGTTAAATGATACGCATGCATTCGATTATACGCATGTGTTAAATTATATGCATGTGTTAAATTATATGCATGTATTAAATTTACGCATGTATTAAATTATACGACGCCAAGCAGATTTTACTCTGCTGTCGCACACTGCAGAATAATGATTGGGGTTATTTTCATTAATTTTCTCTAACTGCCTACCAGGTTTGGGGTCTCGGTGTACGAGAGCCAAGACTGGCACACAGGACTAAACTTTGTGCCCCTTGCGTCTGCCTGAGCTTTTAACAAAGGAAATGAAGGCTCCTTGTGAGAGATTCAGAGAGTTTTTTTATACCCCTCCAGCAAGTCCTGAACTTGAGAGGAAAAAAAGAGAAGTAACGTTTTGGGCTAAATTGACTTTTAGTCAATTTTGAATTAACATATTGGAGAGGTTAATATATTGTGGGTAAAGGAAGAACCTAATTCCACGCCGATGTATTAACTATTAGGAAATACTCTTGCTTCTGTATAAAACCCTCATTTCAATGTGCCAGTTTTGCCACACGGCTGCAAATGAGGCGACGGTGAAGAAGCGGCTCCTGGACTTTAACTTTAACTCCTGCCTGCCAGCCCTTCCTCCGACCCCCGAACATGCAGCAATGGCCAAATCGCTTCTTTGGAGACCGGCCCGTGCGTAGGTCCTGGCACGGTCAGCACAAAAGAGAAGGCAATGGTGGAACGCAGCGATTACCCGTCTGCTCCCTGGCCACCATGGTCTGATTACCTGGCGGATGTCACACTCGAGAGATGGTCCAGTTGGCGGCAGCGACGGTGGGCCCCATTTCTAAACGAGGAAGACTTGGAGACAGGGCAATATTAATTACAGGTGGGACCTCGTTAGACCAGAGCAGGCAGCTTTGCAGAGAGGAAAGACTTCAAGTTTTTATCACAGCGGTATTGTGGGAGGGGTGGCCATATGTCTGTCTGTCTAACTGTGGGTGGAAATAGTTGCGTTTCTCTGGGAAATTTGACAGAAGACTTATTATTAAATGCTACTTTTAGCTAGTTAAAAATAGTGATGCTGTGAAACACGCAGAGAAAAGTTCTGTAAAACGTGTTTCGTGTTTTTTAAGCTTGTTGAGTAAATTATTAAAGTCATAGTTAAAGATGAAACATTGACAAGAGTACCTTGGCATTGCATGGGGAAAGGATGCAGCCTTGTAAGTCTGTAGAGTAAGTCCTTAGAAACTTGCCTTCTGGGAGTAGAAGAACATCCCTAAAAAACATATTGTGTGACCATACTGTAGTTGTACTGTCATTCCTTTTTATTTTATAAAAGAAAGTGGCCAATACAGTATCGACTACTAAAACAGTAATGAAAGACCGTCCTAACTAAGGGAGGGGATGCAATAGAATTACTATTTATCTTCTCACATCTTTAAGTAACACAGTAAAAAGAGAGATGGCGGGTATAGTAACTTGTTCGTTACTGAATATGCACGTAATAGAGATGCAATATCCAAGTCAAGACTTTGAAAGCATTGCCAGGGTGTTGCCAACATGTTTCTGATGCATTGCCAGGGTGTTGCCGACACGTCTCTGATGCATTGTCAGGGTGTTGCCAACACGTCTCTGATGCATTGTCAGGGTGTTGCCAACACGTCTCTGATGCATTGTCAGGGTTTCCAATTCTTATAACATATATTCACATAATATCTAAAGTTGTACATCATAAATACGTTTCGGTCAACTGTGAAAACTTTAAAATGGTAAAATAGTAATTATTTAAGTGGAGTTTTAATAACGTGTTTATCAATGTAATTATTGTAAATGAAAGAAAGTAAGAGATATTTTCTTCTGAGAGTTATGTTGTTCTAGGGTATGGAGAATTCATTGTAAACATTAAGATTTGACATGAGACATTAAGACATGAGATTTTTTTTATAGCACGCCAAGGTGGCAGACTTTGTTAAAAAAGACTTTTGATTGGGCTCTGGAATTCCCCCCAGTTCGTGTTTCTGCTCCGCTCTGTGTCCTTGATCTCGAACTCTGTGTGGAGGTGCCGAGAGAACGCAGAGGACTGCTCACAAACTGCGACCGTAGACGGTTTAACTTTAAATATGTAGTTAGCAGCCATCGACTTGCTACTGGATTTGTTGGCTCTGCTTTCTGCTGTAGCTTTAGGGGAGGGAGCTGTTCTTCCGCATTCGTGTAATTAGCCAAGGTGCCCTCCAAAAAGATCAAAAGCAAGTTTCAAAGTGACATGATTTGACAAAGGACAGATTTCAAAGGCGTATTCCGGAATTTCCTGAGTAAGGCGAAATGGATGGAACGCGTCCCAGCATTCCGACCGAAACCGAGTTGAAAGACGTGGGGGGGGGAATCGATCGAGACTTCAGACGGTTCGGATGCCAAGTCCCGTAATGTTACTCGGATGCACTCGTGGGGTGAAACTTTGAACCTTAGGTGACGTATTGATTTTGTTCCGTTTCTGGATAGAAATACAAGACTCTGTCCGAGCAGAATTTTTCACTTCAAGGCGTCAACGCCGGCGAATCGATACTGAAAAATGAAGATGGGATTT
Organism: Hiodon alosoides; assembly: GCA_025775065.1. Taxonomy (NCBI): domain Eukaryota; kingdom Metazoa; phylum Chordata; class Actinopteri; order Hiodontiformes; family Hiodontidae; genus Hiodon; species Hiodon alosoides. The sequence goes on along the minus strand of JAOYSI010008869.1, from coordinate 6,424 downwards.
GACATTTGGCTTCAATGCGCTGTGCTAGTAATGGTGTGCTGCAGATTGCACAGGTTGCTAGTACCAAGAAAGCGAAGAAACTGGATGTTATTGTGTAGCCTGCTGAAGCCTTCTGGGGTTGCTCAGGCTTGCCCTGCGGCAGAAACAGCTCTGCTTCCGTGTGCTTTTGTCACTCCCCGTTGAAGTGGGGAATGCATTGCTATAGACTGATATGAGCGACATGCTGAGTTGTATGTACGGGACATTTAGTTATATTTTTATTTTGTAAATAGTTTGTAGTGCACTCACACCGGCAGGATTTGCAGAGAATAATTGTCAGCAGCCTGATTCAAATACCTGAAGTGTCCTATTTATTATTATTATTATTATTATCATTATTATAGGCCTGAAAAATGTATCTTTGAAGGTCCCCAAAGAAGTCTTATTGGATCTCTCATTAGGTAATTAGGGATTGTTGTGCCTGAAGGTATTTCAGGCTGAACAGCGTTTGCAGGCTTGCAATTTAGTTGTTCAGCTGTAAGAAGCTGACACTGTGTTCAGGCCCTGCCTAAGCTTGCCCCAGTAGAATGGTCATGGGACAAGAGAACATATGGGTATGAGTGTTTGGGGGAGGGGGGTCACAGAAAGATGGTTATGAGTTCTGTGTGTGTGTGTGTGTGTGGGGGGGGGGTCACGGACAGATGGGTATGAGTGCTGTGTGTGTGTCTGTGTGTGTGTGTGTGTGTGGGGGGAGTCACAGAAAGATGGGTATGAGTGCTGTGTGTGTGTCTGTGTGTGTGTGTGTGGAGGGGGGGGTCACAGACAGATGGGTATCCAGTGACTTGGAAAGAGTGGGCCAGTTGGGATGAGCACGGCAGACTGCCCAGGCCTCTCGTGTGAGAGCGGCTCAGCGCGGGTCGCTGCACTGACCCCCCCGGGCCACACAGGCTGCAGTACAGCCGTTTGTTTGTGTGTGTGTGTGTGTCTGTGTCTGTGTGTCTTTGTTTGTGTTTGTGTTTGTGTCTGTCTTTGTTTGTGTTTGTGTCTGTGTCTGTGTGTCTTTGTTTGTGTTTGTGTCTGTGTCTTTGTTTGTGTTTGTGTCTGTGTCTGTGTCTGTGTGTCTTTGTTTGTGTTTGTCTTTGTGTCTGTGTGTCTTTGTTTGTGTTTGTGTCTGTGTCTTTGTCTGTCTCTGTGTGTCTTTGTGTCTGTGTCTGTGTCTGTCTCTGTGTGTGTGTCTGTGTCTGTGTGTCTTTGTTTGTGTTTGTGTCTGTGTCTGTGTGTCTTTGTTTGTGTCTGTGTCTGTCTCTGTGTGTCTTTGTTTGTGTTTGTGTCTGTGTCTGTGTGTCTTTGTTTGTGTTTGTGTCTGTGTCTGTCTCTGTGTGTCTTTGTTTGTGTTAGTGTCTGTGTCTGTCTCTGTGTGTCTTTGTTTGTGTCTGTGTCTGTCTGTGTCTGTGTGTGTCTTTGTTTGTGTTTGTGTCTGTGTCTGTGTGTCTTTGTTTGTGTCTGTGTCTGTCTGTGTCTGTGTGTGTCTTTGTTTGTGTTTGTGTCTGTGTGTGTCTTTGTTTGTGTTTGTGTCTGTCTCTGTGTATCTTTTGTTTGTGTCTGTGTCCTTGTCTTTATCAGTGTGCGTGTGTGTGTGTGCGTGTGTTTGTCTCTATGTGTCTTTGTGCGTGTCTGTATATAAGCATGTGTGTTTGTCCGTGTTCATGTGCTCAATGGACTGAGTGTGCACACGAGGCCTGATGGTGGTTTAGGATTCAGAAGGAGAGAGAGAGAGAGAGAGAGAGAGAGAGACATTAAAATTGCATTGTTGCTATAGGCATCACTGCTATGGGATATAGGCACAGCTGCTAAAGGCATTTCTGTCTGATTTCTCTGTTTGATGAATGGCTCGGGTCTGCTCACTCACACCTTTATCTCCACATTATCAGTCAGAGCACCTTTGCCACGTTGTTTTTACACAGGCGCCAACCCCTGGTGTTACCCAAAGGGCTTGCCTGAAAATCACACAGGAACAAAACTGAAAGTCTCGACTTAATAAATAAGCACATTGGTGTTCTCTGTGTAGTTCTTTTTAGTAGGCCCTGATCTTACCCTGCCTGCCCCAGGTTTCACACACTCGGTTTTAAGCCCAGAGACCCCACTGTTAATGCTGAAGCCCAGGGAACTGAATGTGAATGTCGAAGCCCTCTTCTGACTCTTTTAAGAACCAGGGTTATATAACGATGGCCCTAATTGAATCATTCCTCAGAGTACTGAGGTTGATGGGTCTTTAAAGAGAGACGGAAAATCTCCTGAATGGGGATACGTAGAAGATCTATCAAATTTAGAGAAGACTAAAGATCGGTAATCAAAGGGGTATGGAAATCTTATTTTGGGTTAGTGAGGACTATGTCATAATTGCTCCAACTGTGCTAAGAAATATAATTTTCTCTCTGGTTTTACGCCTACGTTACAAACGTATTAGGCGCAGAGTGCATTATAAAAGGGAGGACTGGAATTAGAAATGACCTGTAAGCATATCTTTTTATATTATTCGCTGTGTCGAGATCTATGGGCCAGTGTTGGGAAGAGTCTTTGCTCCATCCAGGACAAAACGGAACAATTGCTCTTTGGAGTAATAATACTTGTTTTCCCCTCCAATTTGTAAGCCACTAAATGTAGGCATCTCATTGCCTTTGGTAAAAGCGCCGCCCTGCTTTTGAAACCGGCTTAACAGAGAACTATTGTAGGGAGAGTAGGTGTTAATGATCTCTCACCTTGCTATCGTGAGTAAGGTGTCGCGCCACTCATACAGCGTGACAACACCTGGTAATGACGAATGAGTAATGACCACACCCAGTGTGAGCAGGGCCAGATGCGGACTCCAATTTCTACCCTGTCGGCGGGGCGGTGTGAAAAGCTTCCTCCGAAAATGCGAGAGCGGAGAACCCGAATACATTGCGATAATTTCATTTCGCGGTAATGGCATTGTGATCGCCACGCCGTCCCTCCATTGTGAACGAGATTCGGGGGAAATTGAGACTCGCTTTGACGGGTGCGGAGCGAAAGGTTGGTTTAAAAAAAAAAAAACCAGGGCCGCACGTCACCTCGTCTGCCCATTCGGCCACGTAAAGGAACCCACTCGGGTTTTCAGATGCCCCGGCTGCTGCCCGGAAAAGCTGCAAATAAACTTGGGGGGGCTGGGTGCCACGAGTGCATCTCTGAGAATCCCAGAGTTTCTGTGCACCTTGTCAAAACACAGATGTCAGCACAGATGAAGCCTGAAAATTGACTTGTTGAACTGCTACTTGTTCCATGCCCTGTAAGTGCTACCAAAAATGTGAGCGTTACGCTGCTAATATGCTTTAAAATAATCCCTGACGTCGCGATTGCCTAACCAACACGAGCAGGTAGGATTTCAAGGTGGACAGAGTGTAGTGGAGATACCAGGCCTCACGCCTCATTAGTGCAGGGCAGGCAGTGGATCTTATTCAGTTAGCGCGCACTCTGTACACATTCACGACCCGTAACAAGGACTACGACCTCCTCTTTAAAACATATTAAACGCTTTCTTTCCGGTCGGCCTGTAATGAGTAGGAACACTAGCCACGGAAATCATTTGTTCTGGGGAAAGGTTTTTTTCCGCCCCCCCCCGGTGACTTGGAACGCTGTAGCGATGCGCAGACAGGCGCGGCAAGCGAGGGTGGTTGATGGGTAGGGTACGTCTGTCAGGCTTATTAGCTTTGCTGTTCGGTTCATCCGCGCAATGCATTCTAACGTCAGTAGCTTTTGGTTTCCCAAATTATCTAAACATGTATTAGGAAGTGGGAAGATTAAGAAATCAGATAAGTGAACAGAGGCGACCTCTTAGACGGAGAAAAAATTAATAGCATGAAAAATTGTCCACAGGGTCCTAATCGTTTAATGCCAGCAACAATGTGTGTTTGGAGGTCCCATCAAGATATGAACGTTTTGTAATTACCAACTGCATTACCAACAGAGTTGCGATCAGCCCACTGAGAAGGAATAAACGGACGAGGCGTTTTCAACAATAAGACACAACAGTGTTGAGTTCATTTCGTTTGGATGGGGTAAATGGTATATTAATGCTACCAGTATAATCTATCAGGGCTGCTGCCACGGATTATTATTATATATAATTAATTTTAATAGCAGCAACAATGCTGCTGTTTATGCTGCAAAAGTGACCCAAGACAGATATGAACCCAGCCCTGCTCACACTTCTTGTTAGTGTTATTAGAATTAGTTAATGTTTTGTAAGACAATAGATGGTGCAGAAATGTCTTTGAAAGGTGAGAGACACTTGATTATTAAAGGTTTACCATTCTTAAGGTAATAAGGAATTTACCGTTCTTGTAGTGTAACTTGTGGCATTTGGTGTAGAGCCATGTGGTTTGGTGCTGATTGTAATCAGTGATGTTAATTTAAGAATACTGCCTGCTGAGTCCTTCTCTGCCTGTTTGTTCATGAACCGTTGGTGGCAGATAATCACATATCTTAAATAAATGCTAGTTGGAGTTTAAAGAAACATGGTGTAATTAATATTTGTTCCTGTAGAACTGAATTTGCAGTTTTTTTCCGTCCTCATTTGTTCGAATGCATCTTGGTTCGTCGCTACAACTCCCAGCCACACGTGCAGGGCGTGTGAGGAATTAGGACTAGGCCAAGACTTGAGGCCTTCAAACTGCCTGTCTCTTTTCCAAATTGCAAAGCTGCACAGCCCTGCATGCGCCCAGGAAGGGACGTCAGCGTAAAACTGAGACAAGCCCTGCACACTCGGATGCAAATCATTCTATAAATTAATGTATTCATTTATTTCCCACTTATCCAATACGGGGTCGCAATGCACGAGAGCACCAGGTTTGAGGCAGGGTACACCCAGGACATTCCAGCACAGGGCAGTATACACGCAAAGACACACGCACAGCCAAATTGGTGTTGCCAAACTTCCAAGTCGCTGTGTGTTGAAACGGAAGAAAGTGTTTTGACGTTGCGCAACTTTCAAATGTTGCATATCAATGTCTTAGAGTATGTACTGCCCTGATGGCTATAATTATTTGTATTTGTGCAGTGCCTGCTTGCTAAACACATTTAGGGACTCTTGTATGACAAGAGAGTAAAGGTGAGGTGTCTTCTTTTAGTGAGAAGCCACACACCCTTGTTTAAGAGCGCCACCCTAGTATCTTTAGCAGGACTCCGCTGAACTCGTCTTCAAACGGTACACACTGGCCCTCTTTTCTCAGAGAGTGTAGAGGGGGGCAAGAGTAGGACCCGGTTCCCTGTGGACATTTAGCTCCGTTGCTGTTCCCAGTGCAGAAGCCTGCGGGCTTTCACCCCGAATCACAGCAGAGGACGATATCTAAAAACGCAAACAGAACTTACGCTGCTCCAATTGGCGCTAGAGATATAGACTCCGGGTGCTTGTTTAATAAAGTGTGTGTCTACATTGGCTCTTCCTTTCTGCATTGCAGGCTGTTTGTTGTTTTGATTTCCGTTGGGTCTGTTTGGTCTCAAGGCGGTTTCGCTTTTTATCGGACTCTTCTGTCGACAGCAGATCTCGCTCTTGGCCTTGTTGTCTTTCAGGGTGCAGAACACAAAGTTCTGAAAGAGCTGCTCAACGAGGCCGGATTCCAGCCCGCGTGTGTGTGTGTGCGAGAGAGAGAGAGAGAGTGAGAGAGAGCGAGAGTGAGAGAGGGTGGGGGTAGAGAGAGAGAGTGAGAGAGAGAGAGTGAGAGAGGGACTGAATAATTAGATGCAGCCCTTACCACACTATCATCAGCTGAAAAGACTGGACCAAAATACAATACATACAAATGTATTTTTCCTGGTAGTTGTGACTAGCGATTGCCTACTCCTGGGTGGAGTGGCACAAATAGGATAGTTATAAATGCTCAATACCTTAAGGCTAAATGCGAGGACACATGTATTCTTTAGAAAACACAGAAACATCAAGCCTTTAAATAAGTGAGTCTGAAGAATTACTTCTACTGTTGTGCTTTAATACAGAACAGCAATCGCTTTAAAAGCAAATGAGATCCTTCTATGGATCCTGGCTGATTGATTTCACTGGTGAAGCTAATTCAGTGGAAGTAATAGTTGGGTTATCATTACTGTGATTTCCCTGTTCTGTCCTTAATCTGTCTGATCTCACTGGTGAAGCTAATTCAGTGGAAGTACTGGTTGGGTTATCATTATCCCTGTTCTGTCCTTAACCTGTCTGATCTCACTGGTGAAGCTAATTCAGTGGAAGTACTGGTTGGGTTATCATTATCCCTGTTCTGACCTTAACCTGTCTGATCTCACTGGTGAAGCTAATTCAGTGGAAGTACTGGTTGGGTTATCATTATCCCTGTTCTGTCCTTAACCTGTCTGATCTCACTGGTGAAGCTAATTCAGTGGAAGTACTGGTTGGGGTATATTTACTGTGATTTCCCTGTTCTGT
>JAOYSI010008868.1:0-11268 GCA_025775065.1 Hiodon alosoides | reverse complement strand
ACACACACACACACACACACACACGCACGCACGCACGCACACTCACACTCACACTCACACAGACAGACACACACACACACACACACTCACACACTCACACACACACACACAGACAGACACACACACACACACACACTCCCACACACACACAGACACACCCACACACACACTCACACACTCACACAGACACACCCACACACACACACAGACACACCCACACACACACACTCCCACACACACACAGACACACCCACACACACACACTCACACACTCACACACACTCACACACTCACACACACAGACAGACACACACACACACACACTCCCACACACACACACACACTCCCACACACACTCACACACTCACACACACACACAGACACACCCACACACACACACAGACACACCCACACACACACACTCACAGAGAAACACACACTCCCACACACACACAGTTGATGGGACGCACCATTTGACGCAGTCCGTGTGCCCCAGGTAGTGACGCTGCGTCCGCTCCTCGCAGTTGAACAGCACCACCACGGAGGCGATGAAGTAGACACTCTCTCCGGTGGGCAGCAGGTGCACGTTGGCCCGGCAGTCCCGGCCCCGGTACCCGTAACTGACCCGTCGGGTCAAGGAGCAGAGCGTGAAGTGTGTGAGGGTGGGGGGAGAAAGCGTCTGACATGGGGGGCCAGGCGCTTACCTTAACCTTTACGAGGTAACACTGGTCTGTAAAGGCTAAGCAAAGCAAAACTCAAGACAGGTCATTCCAACAGCAGGGCCAGGGGCAGGAGAAGGGGCAGGGGCAGGGTCAGGGGCAGGGGCAGGGTCAGGGTCAGGGTCAGATGCAGGGGCAGGGTCAGGGTCAGGGGCAGGGGCAGATGCAGGGGCAGGGTCAGGGGCAGGGGCAGGGTTAGGGCCAGGGGCAGGAGCAGGGGCAGGGGCAGGGGCAGCTGATGGGTGGACAACAAAGGATACATCCACTCCAGTTTGAGTTTCTCGGGCGGGAGCTCCGTGCGGATGTCCTCGTAGTTCTCCACATCTGACGGGATGAACATGGTGATGGGACGCCCTCGCATGAACATCTTGATGTAGTCGCCCTCTATGGAGAAGAAAGGGTCAATACATCACTCACACCCACAGCACGCCCACAAACACAGACACATGCAGGAGAAACATCCCCATCTTCCTCCAACCAGAGCCATCTTCTGACAAGCAAAATACAAGTGAAATTACACTAACTAGGTGTAAGTACGACTTACACAAAGTCAATTATCTGAAGAGACGCTCATCGCTGGTAGTGCTTATGACATATCCGGTGCTGAAAGTTTCTGTATTTCTCACACAGACACACTGCACTTTTAAACGCACTGGAGAAGCACATCAGGTCTGAGCCTTTAAGGACTCAGAGATCTGAGGCAGCCGAATTAAAAGAGCTTGGTCAGCAGAACTCCTGTCTATTTTACAGCAGTGGCTTTCAGAGTGCAGCCAGGAGAGGCAAAGCCCCACTGGCCTATCCACCGGTCAGACCGTGGGGGTCGGCCCAAAAGGGCTGTCGGCTTTGACACACGTCACTCAACAACCCCCCCCCCCACAGTTTGTTTGTGAAATGGTGAACAGCCTTCGGGGGTTAGTGGAGTGGTTCAGTGGACATGCTTCTCACAGTCTGTAAAGAGAGGTTGTTCTGACTGCTAGGGTGAACCCAAGCACACAGAAAAGGATGGGGAAACGCAACACAGGCCGTGCAGAAAGGCGTGAACCAGCGAGGCAGAAACTGAAACCGTGAAAACAAGAATGTTAGGCACGCCAAGTTTCGGTAACTGCGGCCGAACGACCGGGGCGGCTACAGGGAGCCGGGGAAGGGACTCATTGTCTGGAGAATAGAGTGGCACACCTGAGCGGGAGACCCAGCCACCTGAGCGGGAGACCCAGCCACCTGAGCGGGAGACCCAGCCACCTGAGCGGGAGACTCAGCCACCTGAGCGGGAGACCCAGCCACCTGAGCGGGAGACCGTGTCCGAAGCCCAGTGGTCTGGAGAATAGAGTGGCACACCTGAGCGGGAGACCCAGCCACCTGAGCGGGAGACCCGGCCACCTGAGCGGGAGACCCGGCCACCTGAGCGGGAGACTCGGCCACCTGAGCGGGAGACCCGGCCACCTGAGCGGGAGACTCGGCCACCTGAGCGGGAGACTCGGCCACCTGAGCGGGAGACCGTGTCCGAAGCCCAGTGGTCTGGAGAATAGAGTGGCACACCTGAGCGGGAGACTCAGCCACCTGAGCGGGAGACCGTGTCCGAAGCCCAGTGGGCTGGAGCTACCAAAGAGAACTGGGTCGAGTGCTCATAACTTTGACCATTATGCCCTCCCACCCGACCCCCTTAGTGGGATGTTCCCGTTAGAGAGACCAGCCTCCGAACACACTCCTCAGGACTACTGCGTTCCTGTCACAATCCACTCAGGCCCAGTGGAGCTGAAAGCCTTTTTATATAACTGAGTTGCCTAACTACTTCAGCGAGCACCAGTGACATGTAGGTGAAGGAAACGCAGAGAGAGAGAGAGCGAGAGAGAGGGAGAGAGAGAGAGAGAGAGAGAGAGAGGGAGAGAGAGGGAGAGCAGCCCAAAGCCCGACGCAGTGAGGGGGAGAACAAGTGCTCGTTTTTCACGGCCGCAATCACCCCAGGGTGAGCTCTTACCTTGGTTGTTTTTCTCTCGTGTCGACATTTTGGCTGGTTATGAGACAGAAATACAAACATTCAGATGAAAAACCAACAAAAAGTGACATCAAATTAAAAAAGCACTAAAACGTTGACAATGGTGACACACACACACACACACACACACACACACACACAGACAATGGCAGTTTTAAGGTGAGCAGCAGAGGCGAGGTGAAGTGGTGTTATAAAGAAACACCGTTTACGTGTGTATTGCCAAAAAGGGTTTTAGACCCATTCTGGTCTTTCTGGTTCTAAACCGTCAAGGGAAACTCGGAGGGAACTCTACACACACACCAAAACTAGATGCGCTCGACACAAAGCTAGCGTTTAAACCTAAAGAACACCACTGCAGGTGGAGATGACTTTGACATCGACCACAGATTCCACACACCAGCTTCTACACACCCACGGGTGTTTTGGCAATGCACAGCGGTCGCCGACCGCACAAGTCGCCTCGTGATGAGAGAGCGTTTACCGAGATTGACTGAGTTTACTGTGGGCAGGTGAATAAGGGAGACACTCATCCATCCAATCAGTGAGTGAATTCAGATCCTATCTTACCTGGGCTGATCACTGGGTCTTTGTGCCTGGGGAGAAAAAGTGACAGAAATACGAGTGAGACATGGTGGCAACCGGTGAAGCTGTTTCAGAACATTTTAAAAACACCTCCATTTCAACGGTACATGCAGTGGCATGTTCCCATTGTGTGGAAATGTGCTGGTGATGTGTCTATGAGCTGGCTGTGAGTGTCCAAGCCCCGAACCGTGTGGACAATGTGGGGTATGGGTGATGGGGATCAGAGAGGGTCCACAGATGGAGGTTGACCTGGCTGGAACTGAGTGACTCACACATTCGGACCTGTTGATTCTGTAAAAAAAATCTACCCCAAAAGCTACCTTGTGTTTCCTGCTCGTAACACGCCCAAACATTTCCCCCGAGGATTTGCGGATCAGCTGCACTGAAGAAACCTACCGGGTGCTCTGTCACAGCACTGCACCCTCCAACCCCTCTAACCCCTCTAACCCCTCCAACCCCTCCAACCCCTCCATCCCCTCTAACACCTCTAACCCCTCTAACCCCTCTAACCCCTCTTCCAGGCCTCACGCCATCAGCCACTCACTTCTCTGCGTTCTTCACCACCTTCGCCAGGAGCTTGGACGTGGAGGCGGCCTTCACCAACTTGTTGCGGCTCTCCTCGCCGCTCTCCCAGGGGCTGTTCTGGGAGCGTTCCGTCCCGGGCCCCCGCTTCATGCTGTGACCCCTGCTCTCGTCAGAGGAGACAGACACAGGGAGGGCGGGTCAAGACAACCGCCAGAGACAGAGACAGGTCAGAGGAAACCCACGGAGGGCGCTGGAAACCACAAGCCAGAGAAGATGAGCAGAGTAGAGACCAGAGCTAGGGATGACATGGAGAAACTTTCAGTTCCCTTTTCGGATGGATTTCGAGACGGGAATTGTTTGTTGTTGGTTATATAATTGGGAGGGCTTTTTTTCAAATTGAGTTGAAGAACAGGGCTATACATTTCTTTCTTCGCTGTATTGAAACAGTTGAGAAACATTCAAAGGACTCCAGACAAATCCAGCCCTCCATGAACATGTCACCCCACCCCCCCACATGTAAACCTGAAACGTGGACAAACAGAGAGAGAGTTGCTACCCCCCTCTGCAAAGCACACTGGTGAGTATGCCATCCCCCAGGCACATGCAACGGGTGGTGGGGGAGGGTAAACCCACACCACCACCGTGGGTTAGCACGCTGGGCTGCGGAGAACACGGGTCCCCGGGCGTCAGGAGAAAAACAGGCAAGCCAGTGGGCTAATCCTCACACAACCAATCGTGAGAGAGAGAAAGCGAGAGAGAGAGAGAAGAGGAAGTATGAGTAAGGAAAAAGAGCTGCGAAAAGAGACCCAAGCGAAACAGTTAGCACCCAGAAGAGTGAGGGCGGAGGAGATTCACAGTCCTCATGCAAATCTGTCAGGAGAAAGGGTTACCAGCAGACCTAAGGGCCAAGAGGGTAGGATCACTTCTGTACTTTAAATCCCTCGCACGGCTCTGCCGGAGGGTGAGGGATGTTAAGGGATGTCTAACGAGCAACGCAAAGCACTGCTCTCGCATGCGTGGACCGTGGACCGGCCCTGTCTGTCCGTCCGTCCGTCCTACTCGCTCCGCCTTGGCCCGAGCCAGAACGCAGAGTCCAGGCTGCGCAGGACGCGCCCGAGAGGAAGAGACCCAGACATCCAATCGAGGGAGGTCGGAGGTCGCCGCTGATTCTGACGGCCAGGAATTCAGTGGGAAGTCAGAGTCAACAGAAGTGATCCATGCCGTGAGAGGCGGAGGAGGAGCGGAGGAGGAGCGGAGGGGAGCTGAGGGGGTAAGAGGCAGCCGGGCGCAAGCAGCCAAACGGGGAGCCGGGCTCAGGGTCGACGGAGGACCTGGTCGCACACTCAGCCACTGCTCGGGTTCCAGGGCTGAAATGCTTCGCTGCAGAGAGGGGAGCGGGGACTAAATGTGACCTAGGTTTGGGGCTGGGAGTTGCAGGGCGGTTGGCGAGTGAAAAGCACTCGGGGAAGAAGATCTGACCACAGCACACGTCTGCCTTGGGCTGCAGGATGGAAAACGGACGAATGTATGTTCTTATCTGAACAATTACCCTGCATGTTGTTAAGAGCACATTAGGGGCTGGGACGGCATATCTAAAGTGTTTAATGTAACGTTATAAATATATAATATATATTTAATATACCTCCTCCTAAATGGGAGGAGGTGGGAGCTGACTAAAATGAGTGCCAAATCATCATCATCATCATCATCATCATCATCATCGTCATCATCGTCATCACGGAAAGACGCAGTTATGAAATGTTTTTATATTAGCAGCTCGTAGTTGGGACACTACTCGGCCATTCTCAGCCCCAGGCCAACGTGCTTGTTTGTGCGTTTGCTCAGGCTAAACACGCATGCAGCTTTTGCAGCCAGGCTAATTTGCTTGCTGTGAACTTCTCTTCACGTGCGTCGGGCCCCTTGGCTTTCAGGGTATGGCAAGCAGTCGGTTTGGTTTAGAATACAGTCGGTTTGCTACAGACAGAGCCCCTTTGAGTCCTAATGATTTACTGTGGACTTTCAAGCTGGGCAGGATAAATAAAGAGTTGACGTACAGAATGAGACATCTGCTTCCCATTACAACCCTCCTCTGTGCTGACCGCTCCTAGCTGCCCTGACCAGTCTTTGGCTACTTTCCCATGATGCTCCAGGACTGAACTTTTACTTGTCCTCGTTGAACAGGGTCAGTCAAGCGAGAGCCATTTCCACAAAAGCAACCCGTGTCGAACCCGAAGGGACGGGACAGAGGGGTAAGCGGAACGGAGATGTTACAGCGAGAGCCGCTTTTGGAATCCGGAATTTTCTCTTCCCTTTGTGATTATCGCTGCGGAATCTTTTGATGGCTGCCGCGCCCCCAAGGACCTCGAACTGAGCCGGCACCGTTTACCGCACAAGCGCTCGCGTTGCTACATCTGGGCGCTGGCTTTACTTATCCCAGAGGGAGGGTTGCCACTTACTGACACACAAACCACTTCCGCCAGAAATCTGGTACTCTTCAGAGGTCTCCTATCCAAATACTAAACATGCCTAGCCTTGCTTGGTTAACGAGAGCCTTCACTAAAAGGTTCCAAAAGGTACTATATTTTTTATTACTTCAGACAGACACCTTCAGCCATGTTGCAAAAGCTGCAATTAGCCCTCCATTCTTCAGCCTTGCTTCCGTCCTGACAAGCTCACCATCATTCTCCCATCATGCTTATGGGCTTACGTCGTCTTAAATAGAGCCCAGTGTCCTGATACGACCAACTACTCATTTATCGATGGGCTGAATGTGTGTTTGTGTGACACTAGTCGAAACGCCAAGGTAAAAACAATGTAGTAAAAAGGTCACAAAAGCAATACAGTACAATAGGGAGAGGGAGTGAAAATCAGGAAAGGGTAGCAGACGTGCGCTATATGGGGCACTAATATGGGGTGGTGTAATGGCTGAGTGAGGTACGCAACCTGGGCTGCTTCAGGTTATATTTGCACGTAGTAAATATCCAGCTGTATCCCTGAATTAACGCAGAATTAACGCAGAAGCTTCGGATAAACGCGTCTGCTACGCAACTCAATGGCAGAACCGCTGTAACCTTTGAACTAGGTATTTAACCTTAAGTCCTTCAATAACAATAACCGTAATAACTGTCGGGCTGCCCGCTCCAGATACGAGAGAGTAGAGCGGGATTGTGGCAGGGGTCGGGGGCAGGACGCGGAGATGTGGACAGCCTGGCGGGATACGCCCGTGGAAGCATTTCAGCCCTTTGCACCCAAGCAGAGAAGCACGGAAGGGCGTTGGAGGAACCTTTTCGCTGGAGAGCAGCTGGAGCCCTTGTTTTCCAGGGGGAGCCTTTGCGACGGAGGGGGGTGGGGGGAAGGGGGGTGGCTGGAGGGGGAGGGCGTCTGGGGGCTGGCCGGGACTTTATCGTTAGCTTGCAGCTCCTCCTTCTCCTTGATCTCCTCCATCTGAGGCTTGTCCCTCTTTTTCTCAGAACCGCTGCAAGACAACGAGGTGGTCAACCAGGGAGACGGGGCGGGCGCCCATAAACACACCGACAGGCCGGGCAAGGCCCGTCACCGCTGAATAGAGCAAGTCGCTCAACACCAACACCAACGTTTCCTTACCCAGCTTTGAATATTGCTGTCACCGGGAGAAAATGACAGGCACCTACATCCCCACAGCAAATCCATGAGCTTAACTAACAGGCGGGTTCTACATTGCATTATCCTGCTTAAAGCTTTGCACAATTCACACATGAATAACTGCGTTACAATGAAGAATGTGCACAACAAGCAAACACTGGTTCCTCAGCCAAAAAAATGTGTGCTACGCTTAACCATAGAGCCCAAGGTAAACACAGGATTCCTAAAGAATGGTTGATCAGACAGAGGGCATCAGGTTCTCCTCACCACAGAGACCTTTAAGAATAAGTTATGGAAGCGTTTGTGAGGGATTTTGTAGTGTATGAATGAGCAGATATCCAGGTGTGATTCGACGTATTTGTGAGGTTTGTAGCGCTTTGTCGACTTTGAGCGTGCGTGTACATGAAGGCTGTGTATGTTTGCGACTGAGAGAAAAAGAGAGTCCCGTGCTTCCTGTGTTTGACTCCAGTACCTCTTTGCTGCGGAGGAGAACGTCTCCTTCCGGGTCACCGACACAGAGGAGCCGTCCCTGTGACCAGGCTTGCGGCTGCTGCTGCTGGTGCTGCCATTGGTGATACAGGACATGGAGTAGGCCTCACGCAGCGGGTTCGGACCTGTAGGGGGGTGGAGAGAGAGAGAGCGAGAGAGAGAGACATCAAGGCGAGATCCACTATCAGGGGAGAGGGGGTCCAGAGGCAGTCGAGAGTAAGGGGGTGGAGAATTCGGGAGATGGAAGAGGACAAAGGGAGGATTAACGAGGTCTAACTCCCACCCTACGCATCCACCAGACATGTTAATTGGATAAGGAGGCCGGGAGATTTAGGAAGCAAGAACTGATTTACAATTCCGGCGAAGGACAGGCAAAATCAAAACGAGAACGGAGCAGTACGTTTGAATCCAAAGAGACACAAGCACCAACAGAACCAGGCCTGAACCAGCACACAGATCAATCACCGCGCTAACAAAGGGCCATTTCATCATGTGGTATCATCATGTGGTATCATCATGTGGTATCATCATGTGGTATCATCATGTGGTTTCATCATGTGGTTTCATCATGTGGTTTCATCAGGTGGTATGATGGCCCTGGGGTCCCTGTTATTCATTTTTTGTCTCTTTGTAGGGAAGCGTGATGCCCCTGGGGACACTAGCTTGATGGCCCATGTTTCCTGCCCCATTACCTCCAGCACAAACAAGCGACATCACTGTACCCCTGCGGTGCCCCTAGTCATTGGCCTGGGTGTTTCATCCATTTGTCCCACATTAAATGCGTGAAAAGAGGAGTGGAGGGCGAGGCGACGGGTGACGGGCCTGCACAACGCCCGTTAGAGGCTGCACACCACAAGGTTCAGGTTTTCCACACAGGAAAGGGTGTTCTGCTGCAGCAGCAAGATTGCCCACAGTGACTTCAAATCTGCTGATCATGCACCATCAGAACCCACCGACACACTTCTACTCCAACAGGCAACTGATCAAACACACTTCACCTGGAAGCTAGCGGGAGCTGTGAGTGTAGGAAGACCCCATCATTGTGGGCGAGTTCCAGCTAAGACTGGACAGGTCAGAAAGACAAGTCACCCCATCCAATGTGTGGCGCCTTTTAGCCATGTTTCTGAGGGGCAGGGCAGCAAGTGGGTATCAATGTTGCCGAGGCCATCCCTCACGTGACTGGTCAAGGGTCACATGTTGACTCCTCGTCCCCTCATCAGCACACCCCTGGCCTCGATTGTGACGTTCAAACCCCACAACGAGGGCTGAGAACACAGGGGGACGAGAGAGACACAGGGAGATATGGGGAATGGGGGGGGGGGCGGGAGAGAAATGTAGAGGCGGTGTTGGAAGAAAGGGTGAAAGAGGGGGTTCCTCTCAGCTCTGGGCGTGTGTATCTCTGCTTCAGAGGAAGAGGCCCCTTTTGGGGAGGGGTGGGGGGGTGGGGGGCAAGCGAGGGCGTTGGTGTCTATGGCGAGAATACTGCAGCAACTTCCTGCGCATTTTAATAAGAATCTCACATCTCCTGCGTGCAGCAGACACAGTCATCAGGACCGAGGATGCCAAACGTTCAGAAGAATGATATCCCAAAATCGAAGGGCAGAGTCCCACAAATGCAATGCACCTCCAAAAACACATTTAAAAGGGCGGCTAACAGGATCAGGACAGACAGACAGCAGGACATGCCCGGGCCCACTGTCCTCCACACCGGCGCTGCACTGTTCCAGGAAAACAGGGCGGAGCACTTCTTATCTTCCTAAAACCACAAGCAGTGACAGCACTGGCACAGATGGGCGCCTGTGTCACCATCACACATAAAAAAGCCATGCAAATGGATCTCCTGGAGGCGAGACTGGCCACTGACGGGCAGGGGCTGGGAAAAACAGGAAGGAACCGGAGGAGCGAGAGATTCCCGGCAAAGGCCACCGTGACGAGGCCTGGGATCGGCCGCAGCGACCGCAGGAATGTGCCTCTGGTCTCGTCCCTCTGCTTTTATCTGAGGACTATAAAACGCAGGCAGGCAACTTGTTCCACTGCTGCACCTGGATCCTGCCACTCCAGGGTAAAGAGAACACGGCTAATGAGAAGAGAAGAAGGCCTCGATGTGAAGCCCACAAAAGAACAAAAGGCCAAGGCCAGAGCATGCACAGGCACACGTGCACACTCACACGTGCACACTCACACACACACACAGGCATGACTCCTCTCCGAATAAAAAAAACTTTGACGTTGTGAGAGTCAAGTTTGGATTAAAGCTCCTTTACTTCCTGCATGTAAACAGAAGAAGTGGAAAGAAACAAAGAGCTTCAGAGCAGGCGCCACATCACCGGCCTGCAAACAGACGTTACTCACGCGCACTTACACACCCGTAGTGGCGTCTTCCACTCCGCTCAAACACACGCTGCCCCCCTCCACTTCCTGCCGCAGGGACCCCTTTGCCTCCTACCTTTGCTGCTGGACTGTTTTTTGGCGAGGGCGGAGTCCTCCGAGAGCGCCAGGCGTCGCAGGACATCGGCGAGGGCGGCCTTCATCACAGTGATCTCGTCCTCCTGCTGCTGGACGCGAAGCTCCAGGGAGGAGAGGCGGTCCTGCACGTCAGACGCGCTCGCTGCAGAGATGCTGTCATCTAAACGCACCAGAGACAGAGGGCGCAGGGGGTCACTTACAGCTCGGCCGCTTAGCAGACATGATTAAACACCGCGGCGTTTAGCAACGACACAACCAAGCACCCACTGACCAACTGCAACACAAACAAACTGTGTAACAATTCACAAAACAACAAGACGAAAAACAAAGCCTTTTCTCCACCATCTATTTAGGCCTGCACAATTCTACAAGACCAGTGGATGGTGAAACTGGAATCAGTTTCTAATTCTGGAGAAGCGCGTTGCCGACGAAAGCCAAAATCAATAAAAGCAGAAGCGAGTGAGCTGAGTGCCTTCAGCCCAGATGTGACGAGACTGAAGGATTAGTCCGCTCAATGAAATACGGTGCAGGAGAAACGCTGACCCCCGCTCGCATCTAAGAGAAAAACCAGACAATGCAAAAGCCTGGAGAGGGATCACATGGGGACACGAGGACGGTTTTTCGCTGATTAATATTTATGTCCCGTTTCTCCCGAGTACTCAGCCCTGATCATTATCTAGCAGAGTATATCTGATCGTATTCTTCCCTGGGTGAAGTGAATTGGGGGGCTGGGGAAGAGGCCGTCAGACCCCTGGAGCTCAGGGCCTGGGTTTCAGGGCAGTTTGTCTGCGCTCCAGCCTCCTGCCAAGCAAGTTGTGGTTTGGGTCCTGATTGCTGGACGAGATCTCAGCAATGTGGTGTTGGAAGCGGTCG
>JAOYSI010008866.1:0-11268 GCA_025775065.1 Hiodon alosoides | reverse complement strand
GAGAGAGAGAGAGAGAGAGAGAGAGAGAGAGAGAGAGAGAGAGAGAGAGAGAGAGAGAGAGAGAGAGCATTATTTGCTATTAGCTAAGAAGGGAATAGTTTTATTGTAAATACAACAGCAAATAAACACAGTAATGTAGATTTAGACAGTAATGAAAAACGGATGGGGGTAGGCGGAAGCATTCTGATGATGGCCTGCACAGACCAGGGATTTGATGGGAAAATCTGTGACGTGCATAGTTAGCTAGTTCAAACGCAGGCATAAGCTCCGTTGGACAAGCATGTTGGGATTTGCGGTCCTAGTCCAATTTATGGACTCATCATGGCTCCCAGTCCTCATGTACCCCAGTATCAGGAATCTCTGTGATTTGTTCTCTTGTGGATTTTAATCACCCAAGCGTGGTTCAATGTGACAGTCGACAAATTTGGCGGGGGGGGTTGGTGACCGTTTCTCCTCTTCATAACGCCACAGCCAACCTACTGCTCTGGTCCATGTACTTATATCATAGATGGGATGGAATGGTGTGGACAGAACGCTGAGTGGATGCGCCAGTTTAATTGGATGCCAGCTTAGCCTTGGCAACACTGTGGATGTGTGTATCTACCTATTAGAGTCTCCAAACTGCACAGGAATCAATATTTACAAGCAGCAGGTAATAACGCTGAGCTAACCTTGGAGTGTGCCCCAGTCTGAACTGCAATGCTAACAGTGGAACATGTGTTCCAACTTTACATTGGGGGAAGGCGACGCCAGCTGTAGTATTAATTTTGTCCCAGGAGGGAATGTAGCGCTGAACGTGGCACGTGTTCTCCCAGACCCAGTGTGTGGGATCAGCAGCTGAAGACACTGTCTGTGGGGGATCCCCAGGTCCCATCTCTATCCGGGGGCGATCTGTACGAATCACGAACCGCCGTTGGATTTTGTCACCTCTCCCACCGTGGCGCTCAGGGAAACCGGGCCATTCGGAAAACCCCAAAAGTGTCACCGTCATGCGCCGCTTGCTACATGGGTGCATTTTCTTGTGACGCGTGGTGACTCCAGGGGGAACATCGGCAGAGATCAGAGAGAAGGCTGGGGGCCAAGGCTTTGATCTCTCGCCCATCCGAAAATCAACCCCCACAGAAACCATTTGGAATCAAAGCAAAGCAACAGTCGTTATGTAACGTGGAATAAATTACGTTTTATATTACGTTTAAAATCTTAACAATACAACCTCATTTCACATTGCCCATCTTTTACCAGTCCAATCCTTCAATCCCACAAATACTTCGGTCCAATTCTTCCAATCTCCCGATCTTTTGTGAGTTTCTTTATTTATTATTGTATCGTAATGTGTTTACTTGTTGTCTTGTTTGTTGAGTATGACTTTTTAGAGAGCTAAAAATGGCGGTGTACCTTATTTCACGGTTATTTTGAGGGCCTAAAAATATCCATGATACATGTAGCCATCTGCTCTCACTTGATAATATCACAATTTTACTGAAACCCTTCCAGCTTGCACAATTGTCCGGTAATAAAAACACACAATTTCGACATCAAATCAGAATTTTGAACGTAGGTCAGACATTAATGTTAAGAAATATCAATGCTGAAACTTGACTATCAAATCTTGGGAGGTAACGCATTGCGGTTTAGATTGAAAATGATGTATTGGGGGAACATAAAAAACATTGGAATGGCAATGCCATGACACATGATAGACAGATGGCATGTCTGTGTCGTTATTCAGCTTTCATTCAGGATGCTCTATTTTAGGTAGTCACGTGTGTTGGATATCTCCAGTAATACCTTATTGTCTCAGACTCGCTTAACACCTATCTATCATTCTCCATGCAACTTATTCCTCGAAAAGGGACTTTATGATATTCAATATCCAAGCCAGATTTTCCAAAGTAGCTCACCGAATGCACGTACCGTTGCTGGCAAGCCTCTGCGTTTGCAGATTAAGCAATTCAAATTTGACTTCATGAATATTTCATTCTTGTATTGCAAAGCACTGTTTAACCTCGGTTCCCACCGCCTCCTTTGAATGGCGAAAGAAGGCTTTTGAATACCGATTCTTGATCATTAAAAATTACTCCGAGTCACGGCTGGCTCCTAAGCCGCCCGGTGCATCGTTTGCGTTACTTCGTAAGGAGTCCCAGTCAGAAATCTTTCGGCTGCACCCGGATCTGTTCCCGGCAGGTCGTAATGGCAAAGCTGTGCATGGGGATGGACCGTTTTTAGCTGTTTTTATTTGCCCTCCCCTCCCCTCCTCCAAGCGAAGACGAGAAGACAAGCGACGCGTATAAATATTTGATTTCTCCAGAGCTTGGGGATGGAAACAGGAAGGGAGACTGTGTGAGGTGAGGTCCAATTAATCCCGCACTGACTTTTAATTTCACTGATCCTCAATGTGTGGAGCACCCGTTTAAATACAGACGATCCCCATTTCAATACAGACGGTCCTAGTTTAAATACTGCTGGTCACAGTTTAAATACAGACGATCCACATTTAAATACAGACGGTCCTAGTTTAAATACTGCCGGTCCCAGTTTAAATACTGCTGGTCCCCGTTTTAATACAGCTGGTTCCAGGCCCGTTTCACGCTCTCCTCTTTTTAGGGAAGGAGAGAGGTAAAAACCGTTGACTTTTTAATGTTGTTGATGGGTGCGTGTCCAGTAAAATATCCCAGACTAGATTTGTAAAATGAAGGCCTGAAAAGGATTAATAGAAGAGAGATGGTACACTACGTTTTCTAGCAAATAGCATGTAGCGTCTATACATCACATTGGTGTCATAGCGCAGGATTACATGTCATACACACCAGATATGGACCAGAGACTTTACACCAGATGCTCTTTATAATGTGACGAGATTTTGTAGCAGATAGGTAGATAGCAGGCCGTAAAACGCCAAGAGGGAGGCGGTGAGAGTGAGTTCTGAGAGGTTTCAGCTGTTTAAACTAGTCGTCATGGAGACTTCTCGACATGACTTTTTTTAAATGAATGAAACGTTTGCTTTTTCTCCTCCCATTCCTTAAAATATTACGGGACTTAAATTCTGTGCTGCACTGCACCATTTTAGTTCTGCTCCTCTCTTAAATCCTTTTTTTTGTATCCGACAACTTGGATTTTCAAAAGGGAATACGTTTCTCTTTTTTGTATTGAAACCCCGGCCATTTCTGTTATTGCGGCATACGTAACTTTTGGATTTCGAGAGCCATCTACGGCAAATGGATATTATCAAAGGTGACTAACTATAGTCTCAGTGAAAAATGTCATCCTACCCCCTCTGGTTTAGAATGCCACATGCTCCAAGCCTCATGTGCCTTCATTGAGAGGTCAAAGGGCAAGCCTAAAAGCATCAACCAAGGGGGCATTTTGTTTATCTTGGAGAACGGCCTTTAAATTAAATGAGCAGGAACAGGTGACAATTTTAAACGCCCATATTTGGCAATGGTATTTAAAGCGGCAAAGATTTTCTGTGTATTTTGTGTAAGGACAATTTATTTTACATCAGAGTCCTGAGATGGATAGACGAGAACGATACTGACGGGGGAATCACGGTGTGCTGAATTCAACCTATCCGTATGGGTCTGCTTCTCGGAAAAGCAGGGAGCCTCCCTTTACATCTGGATGGTTCCCACTGTCGCTACCCCCTCAGTGTGAAAAGGCCCACAGTGCACTACACTGACCTTCCAGCAGTGATTACTGTGCTACTGCGCTGGGCGGTGATGGCTTGGGGCTTAGCACATGTTATTATACCCGGTGGAGGGTGCTGTTTAATTAATGTAAATAAAACATTTCAGAAGGCTAATCTAGCGTCAAAATATGAATATGAACGAATACAAGTTGTTGGCCACATATCACTTAACTGACGCTCTATATTTTTAATTAAATAGTTTTTAAATTAGTATGTCGTTAGGGTGGGCTACCATAGGTACAGTTGCTCACACTTACAAATTTTGGCTACATAATATTAAAATAAGGAATCAGGAAAGAACAGACAATATTTTCGTATGACATCTCTTTTGAAAATATCAATGCATCTGATCCAGCAGTTACGATTATCTTGCATGAGATAATGATATGAACACGGATTAACCAAAACGATTCGTTGAGTGAGCATTGTGATAAAACATTTTCAATCGTGCGCTGTCGTTTTTACAAACAATCGACAATAATTAGTAATATTGTATGTTACTTCGTTGGTGCCTATAGAGGCGCACCCGGTCTATTTCTAGATATAGTCTCAGAAGGGGGATCACTTATTAAATAACGTGAGCGTAATCGAACCAAATATTTATATCGAAATGACAATGCCCTCTATTTCTAAATACAAATACGATGTATTACTCGCCGTTGCTTCTCTAACCAAGAAAAAAAAAACGTACATTTTTTTTTTCTTAGACCATTTTAAATCAATTGTTTGTTTGTTTGTTTATTTATTTATTTATTTATTTATTTATTTATTTATTTATTTATTGAAGTCTACTCCGTGTCAGGCATGGTGAGCTGTCTGTCCTGGCCGCCTTCCATACATGGATCCGGCGGGCCTTGATGCCTCGGACATTTCCACCCTCTCCTCGCCATTCCATTAATGGCCTCACAACTGTCAATGGCATGTAGGCTACCAAATAAGGAGAAGGTGGTCTACGGGCCACAGTAACATTAGTACGAGTATAAATTGGCGTTTGCTCTAGGCACTTCACCGCTCTTTTTGTCTCAGGATTCGGCTCTGAGGTGCTGAACTGGTGAGTACGCTTCGAGCCTGCATATTCGTCAGACTTCAACCAATGCTAAGAGGACGGCTACTAAAACAAGCGGACGCTTATCATACACTTTGTAGTCGGACGATTTACAAGATGCAAAATGGAATATACTTTACTATACTGCCGAACAGGGACTTTCCTAAAGGATCGCTTTAAACGATTAATTTATTCGGGCAACTTTAAGTAATATATTTAACTATGTTATTACTTTAATTTAAATTGTTAATGTTGTGGGTTTTGTTTTGTTTTTTTTTTTGTTTTTTTTTGTGGGGGGATTTTGGATTCTGTACAATAATAACGCAATCGAGGACTTCAGTAAGATACAGTAAAAGTAAAAGACGCAGTTAAAATATTACAAAAAGTGTAATTTTTGTGTGTGTGTACCTTTATTAAGAGTTTGAAATTCCAAAAAAAATGACAAATTCTGCATAGTCTAATGAAGCGAAAAAAATCCAACGACGTTTAATCTGGTTAAATACACGATGCTGGAAGTTAATTAGACATGAATACATTACGCTTAATTTTCTGAAGTTTTCTATTTTCAATCATTATTCTCTAAAGTTCGATGCCATGGAAACAAACGAGCGTAAAATAATTTATTTGTTAGAAGAGTATTTGTACTTATACGACAATCGCGTTTTGTTTGTTTATTGCTTTGTGACCGTGATTGCTGACCGTAAATTTGACCACTCTCTCAGATCTCCACCATGTGCGACGACGAGGAGACTACTGCTCTGGTGTGCGACAATGGGTCTGGACTGGTGAAGGCAGGCTTCGCTGGAGATGACGCACCTCGTGCTGTTTTCCCCTCCATCGTTGGTCGTCCCCGCCACCAGGTATAGTAGATTTACCAGGCTAGAGGGAGTATTACTATTACTTTTACAAAGCATATAAAACACGACCACTTGTTGTTTAATAGCAGTTATTATATAGTATAGTCTTATTTTCCACAAAAACACAGTTAATAAAAACTTGTGTATGCCTATTTCCTCTGTCAATTTCTTACATAAGCAACCTGATCTGAACCACCGGAAGACAGTTTCTGGGATTGGAATCCAGTTGTCGCTTGTTGGGATATACAATGTGCTTCTCACCTTTCCCCCCAGGGCGTCATGGTCGGAATGGGTCAGAAGGACTCTTACGTGGGTGATGAGGCTCAGAGCAAGAGGGGCATCCTGACCCTGAAGTATCCCATCGAGCACGGCATCATCACCAACTGGGATGACATGGAGAAGATCTGGCACCACACCTTCTACAACGAGCTGCGAGTGGCCCCCGAGGAGCACCCCACCCTGCTCACTGAGGCCCCCCTGAACCCCAAGGCCAACCGTGAGAAGATGACCCAGATCATGTTTGAGACCTTCAATGTCCCCGCCATGTACGTGGCCATCCAGGCTGTGTTGTCCCTGTACGCCTCTGGCCGTACCACAGGTGAGACATGGTCTAAATATTTGGGTGACTGGGATCTCACTATAGGACGATATTGCATCCCGTAGAGATTATAATGTACATTTTCAGGAGGGGAATCACATTTTGTGTAGAGGTTAAGAAACTGTACCGTTAGGTGGGCCACCTGACCTAATTTGGTTCAGTAAGGGATAGGAATCTGGTAATTTTGTGTAGTTGGGTTGGTAAGAAACTGTACCCTTAGGTGGGCCAGCTGACCTTATTTGGTTCAGTAAATTTTCAGATAGATAAATATAAAATGTCAAATTTTTCCGTGATAGGCATGTCCACTAAGCACTTAAACAATGTAATCCACATTTGGGTTTTACATCTTTGAATTTCAGGCATTGTGTTGGACTCGGGTGATGGTGTGACCCACAACGTCCCCATCTATGAGGGCTATGCTCTCCCCCACGCAATTATGCGCCTGGACTTGGCCGGTCGCGATCTGACAGATTACCTCATGAAGATCCTCACCGAGCGTGGATACTCCTTCGTCACCACTGGTGAACCCTCTCTTCTTCTTATTCCGTATTTTTTAACGGGCGTGATTAAGCAGGCTTTTGGTTATTCTTATACTTTGGAACCTGACGATAAAACGTTTCCATCCAGGTTAGAGATGAATGAAGGAAAGGCGCAAAAGCGGTATTATTGTAATGTTAAACTTTTCCCCCGACAGCTGAACGTGAGATTGTGCGTGACATTAAGGAGAAGCTGTGCTACGTCGCTCTGGACTTCGAGAATGAGATGGCCACCGCAGCATCCTCCTCCTCTCTGGAGAAGAGCTACGAGTTGCCCGACGGCCAGGTCATCACCATTGGTAACGAGCGTTTC
Source organism: Hiodon alosoides (assembly GCA_025775065.1). NCBI lineage: Eukaryota > Metazoa > Chordata > Actinopteri > Hiodontiformes > Hiodontidae > Hiodon > Hiodon alosoides. The sequence goes on along the minus strand of JAOYSI010008866.1, from coordinate 4,234 downwards.
CGTTGCCCGGAAACCCTCTTCCAGCCATCTTTCATTGGTAGGTACTTGGGTAACTTGGGTGACATTTAGACTACTGATTATCGTTTTACCTGTCGTTTTACCAGTAACGATAACTGCTTTTGTTCACTACCACAGGTATGGAGTCTGCTGGCATTCATGAAACGACCTACAACAGCATCATGAAGTGTGACATTGACATTCGCAAGGACCTGTACGCCAACAACGTCCTGTCCGGTGGCACCACCATGTACCCCGGTATCGCTGACCGCATGCAGAAGGAGATCACTGCCCTGGCTCCAAGCACCATGAAGATCAAGGTGAACCGCCTCCTCGTGCCTGTTTATCATCATGTACAGATAATAAAATTGTAGGGTATGGAGGTCCTAACACCACTTTGTGTGCCTGGTCTTCCGCAGATCATTGCCCCACCTGAGCGTAAATACTCCGTCTGGATTGGTGGCTCCATCCTGGCCTCGTTGTCCACCTTCCAGCAGATGTGGATCAGCAAGCAGGAATACGACGAGGCGGGCCCCTCCATCGTCCACAGGAAATGCTTCTAAGAAATCCCGGCGATGCCTCGTCAACGGGACGTCATCACTCAAACATTACCTCTGCGTCTGAATGGAAAAGTCACAAATCCAGGAAATCTCTCAGAACGGCCATTGATGTACAGTTTGTTTACACACAGGAGCGATGTATCTGACGATATATATATGTGTTTATAAATACTCAAGCCAGAGGACTGTGTCGACGCTTTTCATTTTGCATTCTTAACTTGCACCCCCTTTCTGATCCCCGATCAGCTGCTTATTCATATTGTGTCAGGTTCACTTTTTTAAAGAAAATAAACGTTGATGGCACCACGTACTAAAACGACCCTTTTTTACCCTTTTTTGACCCTCACTTTCAGCCTTGCATGCTAGTTTGAGATTCATCAGGGATTCTTAATACTGCCAACAAAAAATTTATATTATTGTTATTTCCCATGGTTTGATTCCTTCCATTAAAAGAAGCATACACTTGGGTTTTGTATATCATTGGTCTACATTAAGTGTATGTAATGATTTATCTTAAGAATCAAATAGATTATTGTATAATTTATATTATGAAACACTAATTTGAGTAAAATCAGAGTTTTTAGCGTAAAGACAGACTAGATCTACTTATATAATAATACTTTATAAGACTATACAAATAATTAAGAATGTTTCATCTGTATAATAATTTTTTGCACTTTTTTATTTGACTTTGTTGGAAGAAATAAACATTTCAATTAAAAAAGGTAGTTACAGATATTCCAGGTTTTCCAGATGCTTTTGTTTAAGAAAAAAATAACAATTATGTCAATCCGCATAATTCGGCTTTTAAAGATTAGCATTTTAGTGTGAAAATGTTTGAAGATTAGAAGATTAAGTATTTAAATTAGCATGAATTCATATCAATACATTGCATACTCCCATTCACTGTGCACACTTGGTTGAGTTGTAACTCAGGGCCGTCTATGCAGTCAATTCAATTGCTTCTTTGCGCAGTCTACTGAATTCTTTCTATTTTGGAGCGCTCGCAAACAACCTTATAAAGCGATTGGTCAATCGGGATTTTACTTTCGCTTAGTCAAGTTGATCTATGGCATTATCGGTGCCTACTACACAAACAAAGGCTTATAACAGGCCCTGGAACGGCGGCTCCGTAAGCAAACGAAGACATCCGGGTGAGTTAGGCACATTACCGTTATTAGGTTTAGGTTTAGATTTGCAATGATCGCACTCTCATAATTCCAGCACTCACGACAGCAAAAGTGATTCACTGACACATTATTAGATTCATAACTAGTACATTCACGAACCTTTGAAGTTCATGAATCGTTTAAATAACTTCAAATCTACCGGTTATTCGATCTGGGTCATACATTTTGATGTGCTGTAAATGAGATACAATACCGGTGCTTTGAGGCTTATCTGCAATAATTTTATTACAGATTAATCTGTGTCCGTTGTATATTCGAAAAAAAAATTAAAGGTCTGGTACGTTGGCCGCTCTCCACCAACCTGTCTGCGCGTGACGCAGGAGGACACTACTTAAAGCGGGATTAGGGCTGGCAAAGACATTAAATCCAACCTCCCTCCATTCAGACACCGCGCGCGACCCATTATCCTATTCTGGAGATCGGGAATAGGAGGGCTTTACACCAGTCAGCACCTCAGACTCAAGCGAAAGTATTGTGGTACAGTTGCGCGCGCCCTCAGCCAAGGCACGGACAGCGAACGGGGTCAGCCCCAGCATATAGGAGCTTATCATCGTCAGGTAAAACCGGAGCCTCTGGTGAGCGAGACGGAAAACGATCCATCTTCCATAGGTCCTCGCGCAGTCTGCTGTGTGCTCTCGTATCCGGATGAACAGACATGGGGGAGTGGACCATCCTGGAGAGGCTCCTGGAGGCGGCTGTCCAGCAGCACTCCACCATGATAGGAAGGTAAGGGGAAAAGTGAACCACCTTTGTCAAAGTACCACCGAGGCGAAAGCTGTTAGCGAGTCAGAGCTGTATGCATGGAGGTGTGATCACTGCACGCGAAAACACCAACAAAGGGATCAGCGATCTGACCGCCGTAAATCAAACTACCGCTTCGGTCTGTATTATTTTACCGCCACCGATAACTGTCATATATCACGCAATTGTCACATAACACCTTTGAAATTAATTTTTAATTTAAAAATCACATTTTAACGTCACTGGAGAAAAAATAGGTATCACAGTGTGCGTTTCCATTTCAGCACTGGACAGCTCCACGGCACATGTTATTTTACGAAAAATAAATGTGAAGCAATGACAATGTACAGTTTTACCACGTAAACACAGATATACTCATTATTCGTTTGTTTGTCTGTTTTCTTGCTTTTAGGATTTTGTTAACAGTGGTGGTGATCTTCCGGATTCTAATCGTAGCGATAGTTGGAGAAACAGTCTATGATGACGAGCAAACCATGTTCGTCTGCAACACCTTACAACCGGGTTGTAACCAGGCTTGCTACGACAAGGCATTCCCCATTTCCCACATAAGGTACTGGGTGTTTCAGATTATTATGGTTTGCACCCCGAGTCTTTGTTTTATTACTTACTCGGTGCATCAGTCCGCAAAACAAAAGGAGCGACGGTACTCGACCGTATTTCTTTCTCTGGACAAGGACCAGGACCCATCAAAACGAGACGACAGCAAAAAGATAAAAAATACGATAGTCAACGGAGTTCTTCAGAACACCGAGAACTCGACAAAAGAAACCGAGAACGACTGTTTGGAAGTGAAGGAAATCCCTTGTTCCGCTCTTAGAACTACTAAATCAAAATTGAGGCGACAAGAAGGCATATCGAGGTTTTACATTATCCAAGTAGTTTTCAGAAATGCGCTGGAGATTGGATTTTTAGTGGGTCAATATTTTCTCTACGGATTCCATGTCCCCGGAGCGTATGAATGTGATCGATACCCGTGCATCAAAGAAGTAGAGTGCTATGTTTCCAGGCCAACGGAGAAGACGGTCTTTCTCGTCTTTATGTTCGCGGTCAGTGGAATTTGTGTGGTGCTCAATTTAGCAGAACTAAACCACCTGGGATGGAGAAAAATCAAAACGGCCGTGAGAGGGGTCCAAGCCAGGAGGAAGTCCATCTACGAAATCAGGAATAAGGACCTGCCCCGAATGAGTATGCCCAATTTCGGCCGCACTCAATCCAGTGACTCCGCTTATGTGTAGCGTTCGGGTGGAGGAGCGGGTTGGACAATACAACGCGTAATAATTCAGTGATGACAATTCCGCTCGCCACTTGCATACGCGAGTGGATGGAATTTTATTTGTCTTTTATAGACACGAGATTAAGTGGATTTAATGTTATGTTTATGTTATCTATCAAAAGAAGAGAAAGCACTGATGCAACTTTTAAAAAGGGTTTATATTTTGTAAAAAAAAAAAGAAAGAAAAGAAAGTGCTAGATAAAAAAGAAGCATGTCATTGACGTGTTCACATGTTTATTTGTTTGTACACTAGGTCGAAAGAACTTGAAAACCTGCATATTACTTGCACTAGTGGACACCGAGAGCCAAACGTACCTGCTGCGTGCGGCGGGGGTGTTTTTTTTTATGTTTTTCCGCCGATTTTAACACCATACACCATAACGTAATAACACACACAGGATGTCTGAAAATTAATGTATATATAAAATAAATGTATATGTATAAATGTGTAT
>JAOYSI010008865.1:0-11270 GCA_025775065.1 Hiodon alosoides | reverse complement strand
ATTTTGCTTTCCTGTTTGCTACGATACATTATGCATTCGGGTTTGACACGAGACATTTTGAATTACGGATTGCTGGACAACAAAAAAACCCCCCCCCCCCCCCCCGCGGAGGTTGGACTGATTAAACTCCTTTGCTGATTTCAATTAGTGCTAGATTGCTTTCCTTCTATATTATGATCAATATTTGGCTCGACCTTTAAATCTCCTAGCCACTTAATTTTGCGATGATTGGCGGGGTGGTGAAATGGCTTGTTACTGGACCGGGCCTGGCAAATCCACTGAGTAACTCATCTGCAGGAGTTGGTTAGTGTTTGTCTAATGGGCTCAGTTTTCCACCGTGGCAGGCATTTGCACTGGTCTGCGTAGACTCTCTGCAAATCCTATTCAGTGTGGAAATCTTGTCAGCAACCCCCAGGTCAGAGATTTGCTCTTTAGTGGTAAAGTGTGTCGGGAAAAGTCTCAAAAACACAGCTGTTTCGTCCACAAAGGGTTTGTTGTTAACCATCCTGCCTGTTGACAGGAAGCGGCCTGGACCGTTACAGGTGAATGGGTTGAAATTATGGGTGGGATGGGCTTCATGAAGGTGAGTTAAGTGCCTGCTGAGTTTCAGTTACCTTTCTACGGTTCAAAGCCGTACTCAGAAACCGTTTTCAAGAACTGCAGCTAATTTTACCACTGAAACCCTGAGCCGCAGTGTAATACAATGGAAATCCATGTCATTATGAAAAGTAGAACATGCTGAAGAGGTGGTGTGAATGCTGGGGTGAAACAGAACAAAGCTGTGCGAATATTGCTTTAGAAACCATGGCTGGGAAGTCCTCGGTCACCTGTGTGTTATGAAAAGTTTGTCTGCAGATTTACTGAGTTCATACATATGTCTTGGTTTGTAGTGTCTTACGTTTCACTTTGAAATCCCTTCGGTGTTTTTGTAGTGTGATTGGTGTGTGTCAGGAAGTTATGGGTGTGAGTGTGATTAGTGTGTGTCAGGACATTATATTTATGCAGTCTGATAAGTGTGTGTCAGGACGTTATCGGTGTGTGTGATTAGTGTGTGTCAGGACGTTATCGGTGTGTGTGATTAGTGTGTGTCAGGACGTTATCGGTGTGTGTGATTAGTGTCTGTCAGGACGTTATCGGTGTGTGCAGTGGTGCAGTTTTGCTTGTCTGTGTGCACAGTGGGGCAGTTTTTGCTTGTGTCTGTGGTGTGGTGCTCAGGACTCGGGTGTTGAAAGGGTGATGAGGGAACAAATGACATTCTCAAGCTGTCTGTGGCCCTCAATGGCTTCCAGGTAGTGAGGAAGCAGCTTCTGTTAGCCTTGTGTTAGCTCTCCTGCATAGTCTCTTCTTCCAAGTCAAGTTGAGAAGTTTAATCATTTTATGTGAAAGTCTGTGTCTGTGTCTGCGTTCCTACCCAGTAGCCAGTCGGCCTACGGATTTAAGCTGTGTAACTTTATTTAGGTGGAGCAAGCATCAAGTGTGTGATTAGTCCATGTAGTCAACATCAGCTGTAGTTGTATCTCCTGTGCAGGCCAGTATTATAATCTGGGTCTCCTTCCTGTGTGGTCCTTTTGAGTCACTAAGATCAGTTGTAAATCTACTTCTTGATTGGTGGGTAATTTCTTTATAGCAAACCTGAGGTATCGGTGTTCTTCCCTTGTGGACAGAATTCTGGAAACAGCTGCAGAGTCTGCAGAGGCTCTGGGGAGCCTGCTGGCCGACGCTGGGATGCTGGTGGCGGAGGTAATGAGCAGCTATTGCACTGAGAATAACACGTTTGATGAAAATGTAGCACACGGTCGCTTGAGTAATTGAAATATTCAGTATTTATTCATTCCAGTGAGTCATTTTGAAAGAAGGTTGATGCTGAAGGCGTAATGTTGCCCTTTGATGCATGTTCTGTGATGTGGATCAACGTGGGCCGGGATGTCCTGGATCAGCTTTTAAACGCTTCTGGGTATCTCTACAGCCATGATTTCAGTACTCAGGACCTAACAGCGCCAGAAGAACCCTGCCGTGATGAAATGTGAAAACATTTAAAGTAGAAAGACTGCTCAGCGTCTAATCTGAACCTCATGTGCTTTATAACAATGTCGGATTTTCTTTTGATATAGAAAATACTGTAAAACCTTTTCAGTAATTAACTGAATTTCTATGTTTGTAAACATGTGTTCAATACACAATACGCACCCATCACTACTATTACTAAATAATAATATTTAATATTCCATTATTTATAAAGTGTGTATTGCAGTGATATTTCGGTGTATATTTAGTTTTAGTTTTTATAGACAGTGTGCATAGACTGTGTTATTGCACTTGTGTGCTTTTGAAATTGTCTACTAACCATTGAGTAGCTTTGTGATGTTTGAAACTGTGATGTCATTAGGCTCAGTGACGTTGAGGTACAACCTTGTCTTTCAGATCAGCAGTTTGTACTGAAGAGAGTAGCGGACGCACAGTCGATAGCACATATCACTATGTATGTAGCGGACTGTGCTATCGATCTGTATTCCATGGTGGTTATCCTGTCCAGGCAGCCAACCTGCACACCTGTTCGTGCACGCTCGTCTGCGCTCACCTGTTCGTGCGCGCTCGTCTGCGCTCACCTGTTCGTGCGCGCGCGTCTGCGCTCACCTGTTCGTGCGCGCTCGTCTGCGCACGTCTGCGCTCACCTGTTCGTGCGCGCTCGTCTGCGCTCACCTGTTCGTGCGCGCGTGTCTGCGCTCACCTGTTCGTGCACGCTCGTCTGCGCACGTCTGCGCTCACCTGTTCGTGCGCGCTCGTCTGCGCTCACCTGTTCGTGCGCGCTCGTCTGTGCACGTCTGCGCTCACCTGTTCGTGCGCGCTCGTCTGCGCTCACCTGTTCGTGCTCACCTGTGTAACAAAGACATGAAAAGATGCTGTGCGATACGTGGGGCCCCTGGTCCAGTCAGTCTCCCTGTTCCCGTGTGTCCCCTGGTCCAGCACTCCTCCCTGTTTCACCTCCATCTGATATTTTCTCCACCCTCCTGTGTTCCTTGCGTCTACTTACCCCCGATGCCATCTCTCTCCTCCCATACTGCTTGATTAGTTCCCTGCATGACGTTTTAAATGACTTCGCTGTTATGACTACATTGGTAACCCCTTGTTAATCTTGTCTTCCCTCTCAGACCCATGGACGCATCATGCAACAGATCAAGGCCCTGAGGTCCAGCGACTGCAAACAGATCTTCAACAACGTGAGGTCCATCTCCACGGCTGTGGTGGTTTCTCCTCCCCGTTGTCCCTTATTCTTCCCCCACCCCTCTGCTTCACCCACCATCTCTGAAAGCAGGAAACTCGTCTAGCTCAAACTCATCTATAATAACCAGACATTGGTAGGGAAAATGGACAGAATTGTACTGTGGAATCGGGGAATAAAGGTTTCACGTTGAACATGTGCGCGTCTCCTGTGCAATCTTCATTCAGCCAGATGGAGAATTGGGAGCATCCTAATTGTGTCAATGGGGTGGGTTACCAAGAAGCTCCTTGGTCCTGGTGGTAAATGTTCAATCATTTCATAAATGTTAACCTATTGTCTTTCATAAATGTTTTTTAAACATTAATTTATTTCATAAATGTTAAGCTGTTGTCTTTCATAAATGTTTTTTAAACATAAATTTATTTCATAAATGTTAAACTACTGTCTTTCATAAATGTTTTTTAAACATAAATTTATTTCATAAATGTTAAGCTATTGTCTTTGCGGCTGAAAAATGATCACATTCGAAACATTTCTGTATACTTGTTGTCAGCAAGATTCAAGAGGGGGGGGGGGGGGAGCTTGCGTTTCGTTTTAAAATCGGTAGTTGATTTCTGATTTCCTGTTGACTTACCGGAAATAGCGGCGCATCATTTGAAGCATTATTTCATGTTAATGGCTATTAACCCTTCTTCCTCTTCGAAGCGCCGTTCCTCTCTGCTCTTTTACTGCTGTGCAAGCGGGCAGGAAGAGCTGTGGTCGGGCCCTGTGAGGTGGAGAATTTCCCCCGTCTGAAGACTGATAAACAGCCATTGGCAAGAACTGCCATGCCATAGCCAAGAAACGACTAGTGCTGAAAATCACATTTACAATCCTGCGCAAGAAACCGCAACTTACAAAATACCTGTGGAATCTAGAGGCATGGCGGAAAACTTAACTTTAGCAGAAGAGTTTCAAAGTGTTTTTAGCACCTTTTGTATTAAATAATGTATTTCATCCTGCCCCCCCTCTCTATACTTGTTTTTGCACCAACCTATCTCTTAATTAATTGGGATGGACAATCAATCAATGGCCTCAGCGTTATCTGCCTTGTACAAGTACAAAGAAAGTTAAATGCAACCATTATGCTTCAAAAGCAGAATTACACAGGAAGATAAAAATTCATCCAGGTGAGAACAAATTGAGGAACAGCCAGAATAGTTAAATAAAATAACCCTTGTTAAAAAAATATTTGAGATGAATGCATTTTAATTCTAATTGTAGTACGCATTGTAAGAAGCATTAGTTTGACCAAAATATTTCAAACAAAGAAATGGATGGCTTAACGTATACTCAGTGTTTGTAAAGGCAGTTTGTAAGGCTAAAATCACAGAATCTAGATAATAATTAGATTATCGAACTTATCTAATGATAGGTCTGCCTAATTATTACGCAGACCTGTCTTTCAAAACTGCCAACTTTTAAGTTATGTCATCAATATTACTTATTGGTTAAATTCTTTATCATGTGACATGAGCAATAGAATTGAAGACGGGTTTTCTTGAAGTTCATTCTTAAATCTTCTGATCAGGATGATTCAAAACCCTAGTAATGTAACACGGTGTTCATTTTGAATCCAGTGTCGCTTTGACGAAGCCAGAGTATTTAATCTTATTTTCGACCATCATATCATTCCATTAAAAGTAATGGAAAAAAACGGAGGAAAGTTTGAGGAGTGCTGCTTCGGTCTGGGGTAAAACCAGTTAGGTCATTGTGGAACGCCATGCTCTTATTTCTGATCACTGTTGGTTCTGAACTGGGCTATGTTCCAATGTAATGGCTCCAACTGTGTTGACGGGAATAAGCTGTGTTGTGTTTGAGAAGGGATAACAGCGTTCTAAACCTTGTCAGACTTGTGTTGACTCTGCAAGTCTCTCGGTCTTTGTGCAAACAGAACGTGGTATTTCCTCAACTCTTTAGTGTGGCCGAGTGAGATTCCGCCATTGGTTCTTCCCTGTCGTAAGTCTATTTTTATGCGTTTTTTTCTTTCTTTGCTTTTTAAAGACGAATGGCAGCTCCAAAAACCATACTTGTCACTGATGTGGTTAAATCCACCATTGTTGTTCAGAACTGACCTCACCGGGTCTAAACCGCTGTTATGCATCTGGACACATTTTCTGACTGTTCTGACGTAAAAGAGAGTAATCGGTGCTAATTATTGTTTGGTATAACGTCGCTAAGTTGCAAATATCTCATTTGATAATATTGTGCCATGTCAACTGCCCTTTTAAGGGGTAACACCAATTTCTAAAGTCACTGGGGTTAGCAGGTGCTCCCAGTGTATATCGAGATAAAGACTAAATTGAATTTCTAAAACAACAAAACTTAAACCAAATGCTGTTGTTTTTTTATTACAATCCTTCATTTTGTTTTGAACCACAGTGTTTGAATAGTGAAGACGACTTCAGAGTTTTTAGTCAGACTGATCCGTAAGATGGTCAACTGACAAATAACTCGACTGATGTTTTCATTTTATCTGATCATTGTAAATATTACATAAAATATATTCATTTTAAATGACAAAGAACACGTAATGGTCTAGGGTCTATTAGATTCTAATTGACATTAAATATGAATCACATTCTTTAATCACAATATTCATGGCTTAATATGTGAAGTTTACCACAAAAAGTGTATCTCAGGTCTTCCACTGTAACAAGTGATTTATTTTCACATTACAGCTGCTTCGAGGTCTTTGACACCCAGACATCCACCACAGCCGCCAGCGTACCAGTGGGACTATTCCAACAGGGGGCGCTCTCCCCCCGACCACTGGCCCGGTTCCTCGATACACCTCAGTTCTGCGGAGCAGGTGCTAGGAGGCTGGGTCATGACTGCTGAGTTGCAGAGCTGAATCCCGAGGCAGACGCTGCTGCTGTACCCTTGAGCGAGGTACCAGGTGCGACACCGTTATTACATCTGTCTACGTCCAAGGCTGAAGTGGACGTGGAAAACGCAAGCGCTCCAACGGTAATCCCTTTAAACGCAGAATCCCGTGCAGAGACTGACTTTTCCATCTCCCCCAAGAGTGTTGAAGATGCACAGATCCCTCTGACTGTTGATTTAACATGAGCTTTGGGACAAGACCATGATGACTCGTTCTGTTCACAATCATAACTCTTTCTCCCCTTTTCCATCACGCATCCTCTCTCTCTTCACTCACACAGGGGTCTGTGGAGGTTCTATTGAGATCGATTTCTGTGAAGTCATGGAACTTTCCCTGAAACGAGAATACAGAATGTGTGTTAACAACTTTGCAATGCAATTGCATAAGTAGGTTTCTGCATTCACGAAAAGACAACCACACGCTCTAGACTCCAGTAAACTCGAAACCTGATTATTGTTTTAAATGCATCATAAAGTTGAGGTCCTTCAGCTCGTTTAGAGTGGAAAACATTTCACTTCTCTTATCTGTAAACTTATCACAAAGTACAGATGTTTTTAAAAATGCAGTCATATTGGACCAGCGAAGAGTTCCTGAAAAATTAGCAGTAACCTACTAACAAAACTCATATGCTAAATCGGGCTACTGAATCAAAACCGTTTTATTAATTGCATTTATTGTATAGAATTTAGCAGTCCCCCCAGAGGGACACAGTCAGTGAAACCGAATGCCGAGTCCAACGAGCCCAGACTCGCAGGTCCGAATCAAGCTCATGTCATTAGCCAATCGTGACCTGGAATTCGCTGCAGAGGCACACTATTGGCAGAGCTTCTGGCTAAACTTTGTCACCGCCCCGGAGTACGGTGGCAGGATTCGTAGTGCCGTTCCAATATGCGTCAGCACAATTGCCAATTCCAAAAAGGAGAAAATAATTTATCAGTCGCATAAACCACTATCGTTGTACATTACGTAAAACGTGTAATAAATAGCTTAAACAGTGTTTAAGGAGAATTGGTCTTAATATAAATGAAACAGTACTGAAAGCACAATTCGACGGCAGGGGACCTAAAGCTTTGTCTTACTCTCAATTTAAATAAGTGAAGTGAAGTGAAGTGAAGCCACTGATGACATGCTCTCTGCAATCACAATGAGAGCCCACAGCCCTGTCTCTCGGGATGTGAAACAACGGTCCATTGCGTTCAGGTCAAAGGCAGGTCCCGTGGAAAACAAACTTTAAAATAAACCCAGTATTCCGACCTTCGATTGACAATGACGTAGCACAGTACGCAAAAAACAAAAAAAACAAAAAAAAACACCTGCTGTTTTTACTACCTATTTACATTGGATCAGTTCATGTGTTCTCCCGGTCGAAACTCCTCGGTATGTCTTCAGTGATTATACTAGTCTGAGTTGAAATACTTGTCAAATGAAGTGGCAGAAATAAAACTGACAGTAAAACTGAAAGGATCCGCAAATCACGTTCTCAAATTAGGGTTCTTAGCTTCTTATTTTAACTCTATTCCACGGAATCGTGAAAGTCATAATATCACAATTAATCATAAGCTTAATAGTACTTAAGAGTGTAGTTATTTCTGCAAAATAGCATTCAGAAGATTTAAATGGACGATGTTTCACGTTAAAGGATGAAATTACAGTGTACAGCTCAAAATCATCCACAAGTGCATTCGAATCTTTGTTTCGGTACCTTACCCTGCCTGTGAATGTATTGGCTGCGCGACTCTTACGGTCCACTCCAAGAGGCTTTTCAAGTGGCAGGAAAGGCAAGGGAATCGATGCAGTAGTTCCGCAAGGAGCTCATCTTTGCGCAGCCCGTACACTATCGGTGCAACGCACTGCGCCAGGCTGAAGAAGGCGAAGTTGACCACCGCGAACAGCTCTTTGGATTCGGGCTGTAGGTGACCGCGCTTTTGAATGCGATTCAACACAAAGCTCACAAAGTTCGGCAGTATATACACCGCCAGTTGAGTTCCGTGCAGGGCGATCGTCTGGCAACCCACACTGTTCCGCCGGTTCAGCAATCCCAAACGCCGACTCTCGCGAAGGATCATGGCATAGCTGAAGAGCATGAGGCAAAAGCAAACCGATATTAACGAGACTTTCAGATTCTCGCCATTGTGCAGCTTTTCTCGGTCGCACTTCCCTCCGCCCCCCTTGCCATCCATTTGGAGGAGACTTAGGGGGATGATCAAGGCTAGAACCCATGTCAATAACCCAACCAGCCACGGCCTCTGCTTGGAACAACTGGAGCTGTACTTCACAGGAAAGCAGATAGCGTAATAACGGTCCACGGCCATGGCCGTCAGAGTAAGAAGAATATTCGATGCGCTGGTGATCAAAATTGTTATAACTGCCCGGCAAGCACCCGCGGAGGTCGAGATTCTTAGATATATCTGCAAGTAGAAAACACTGCAGACCCCGAAGTAGACAAGCGCTGAGAACAACAGGTGGAAGACCAGCACAAAGCGCGCATGGTTCCGAAGTTCTTCATGGCGTAAAATAGTCCAGTTTATAATCAAATTGAAAAAAGCTAGAATTATGAAGGATATGCTCGAAGCACACATGCGAATTATCGTATAGTCATTGACTACAGTCATATTAATTGTCGACATTATCCCGAACTAAAAAAAGAGACTATTAATTCGATTTGTTTTTTGCCCGCTGCGTAATTAATCATAAAGTTTCAAAATAAATCTTTATTTTTACGCATCATGTCTTCCTCCCGGACATCTTGGTACTGTTAATAATGCCACGGTGACTTCCATAGCCCCCGTAACAAGCTCGTTTGTCGTCTTTACTCGAGGAAATGTCCTCCTTGCGGAACTACCCTCCAATCTCTTGTGCATCTCTGTTTGAAATAGCTGTTGTATGACGCGAGTTTCGTTAGCGAACTGAGGTCCCAGCTACCTTAGCGGATTACAGCTTCACTTGCTGACACCGTGAAACCATGCGTTTGTAAGCGTAGTAAAATACCAGCGAATCAAGGGCTGGGTCCAAATTAAGACGTTGACAACCCGCCAATCGCATTTAATAAAACACTGTATTGAATAACGTTTTCACGTTGGGTAATTGATCTTATTTCTTATGAAAGGAAAAGCAGTTAAAACAATGCACATATCCGTACACTCTTCGTATTCTTCAAAAGACTATGTGCTCATTAAGGTTGATATGTCACTTTTTGTATACAACAGGCTTTCACATTCACGTTCCTAAAGGAATTTAAGACATCATCTATTAGAAGAGTGAAAACTAAAACAGCAGACAATTCAATAACGTTCCATAGACCAGGAACGGGGGAAATGGCAGGAGCATGTGGACATCGATGGTACGGTTGTTAGGTATGAGCGTTGACCCCGCCCTGATCTTAAAACAAACCACCGTAATAACTCTCCTTACCTTTTCACTGACAAATCGAAGCAAATGTCTCTTTCACAGAGTATCGTCGTTGCTTTAAATAGCTAGGCCGAAGTCAGGGTGTGAGAAAGATGACAATGCTGGACTCTGCTGCCCTCTCCTGGCTCACATGCACTTTACTGCAAGTCTGTCCAGAACCTTACAATACCTTCACTTCAAATAACTTTCATAAGAAATAAGATACTTACAAAACATGAAAACTTTATTTAATAGATTCAATTCCTAGACCAAATTTAATTCAAGGTCAACAACCCTTCTTAATAAAGTATCCTATTAACTTGATACAGATTTTACTGGCTGTAGTTAATTATCTACTGCTCATGGGCTTGTTTTTCAGAGTGGGGGTCGCCAGGGGGCGCCAGAGGGGCCTCAGCACATTTTTTTTTTTTTTACATTTGCCGTAGTATTGTCAATGGATTTTAAAAGACCGTGTCATGGAAACGTTTGGGAACACCTGCGCTAGAGAACTGTTCTCAGGATTTAAAAACGGCTATGATATTTTATTTCAGGTTTTATCTTTTTAAAAATTTCCTCACAAGTATATGTAAAGTGTTTTTCGATACAATTGTTAATGGCATGAAAAAAAAATAAAAAATTTTCACGCATTTTTATCAAATCGAAACTTAACTGCTAACAGTCGGACATTTTACCAGAATTGAAACTAACCGTTAAGTTATCAAGCGTGGGCGTGGGCGTGAGCGAGAATATTATTTGAGTTTCAGGTGATAATGTAAATCATAAGTGGTGCGTTACATGCGCTACAATTTGATTAAACTGACTTCCCCTTTTATACCTGGTTAAGACGACCATTGTTTTATACATTTAGGCTAATGTGTTTTTACGTGATTTCACACAATATGCTCCCCTTTATATGTCTATATACAGAGATAGTTACTTATGACGCATAAAGGAAATCATTAACATTTATAGCCAGTTTAGTTTTAGAGGGCGTGATTCTACTTGTGTTCTCCTGCGCAGTCTTGTGTGTTTCACAGTATTTCACAAACTACTAGATTAAGGTACAGTATGTCTCCCCGTTTACTCGGTTTGATTTCTTTGAACTTTCTTGAACTTTAACTTGAACTTGCGCTTTTGATTTCTATGGGCACGAGAAACAGGTGAGCCCCGCTGCTTTTCGTCAGTGAAGTTATTATTTCTAGATTTACAAATGGTTTGAATTTCCATTGTATTTAAAATACATGATTAGTGGACTTGGTGAAACTATCCCGAAGATTACCCTTCTCTTCAGGCAGGTTGTATTTGCATTTTCTATATTTGCGCGTGTTACTGCGAACTGCGTTAGATAATACAAATTATCTTGGAGTTTCAGACAGTAAGGACATGGGAAACTAAAACGTCAAATGTAATAAAAAAGACTGATCAAAAACTTGATCGACTAAAGAAGTAATATAGCATTAAGACAAAAAAAACCAAAAAGGAACAAACACAATATAAAAGACTGAGAAGCCAGACCGCGTTGCAGTAATCAGGTCTGCTATAATCTTAAAATTCGATGGTCTTTATTGCATTCGATATTGTGAAATCAAACTTTCTGATTTATGGGTAACGTTATTCTAGAGTTTGAACGGCCCAACAACAGGAAGGGGGGGGGGGGGGGGGGGGGAAGTCAAAGAAACGGCCGAAAGGGGCGGGGGTTTTTTTTTTTTTTAAAATTAAAAAATTTTTTGGAACATT
>JAOYSI010008864.1:0-11271 GCA_025775065.1 Hiodon alosoides | reverse complement strand
TCCTTCCTCTCAGGATATCCAGTAATAGCAGAGGCACAATGTGATCCCAGTGCAATCCCTGTCCTAACACACATCCCACAAAAACACACAAGCCTTTGCAGGCACGGAGTGGGGCCGGCAAGCCGTGCAGGCCACAAGGGCAGCGGCCACAAGCGTCACTCAGAGGACCGCACTGGGACTCAGAGGACTCAGAGGACTCAGAGGACCACACCGGGCCGTCTTTCGCTCCAAAAACCCATTCATTACCAGTTCTTACTTACAGGAAAACAGTGATGATAATTACGAATACCAGCAAATTACACATTCAAATGGTTTTAACCTGTCTCTTGTTAAACTTGTTTGTTACAGAAGACTTTTAAGCAACTAGAAACCAGGGCCGTTGTGTAACCACCAACTTGGCTTCCTTTCATAGAATTAACTGCTCAGAATTCAGAAAAATACAAAATGTACTTTTTAAAAACTATGTGAATACTTCGTGCAGTTCGATGGTCAGCTTAACCAGACCTCAAACCGCATGTTATAATGAAAAAAAGGTAGAGGGAAGATTTTTTTACCCAAGGCTATACTCTGTAAAAAGGAAAACCACATTCAGCATTTTGCATTTCTGGGAAGACTGTGTGACGCCATCTAGCTGCAACACAGGAAGCCAATGGGCATATGTTTTGAAACAGTGATTTGTTTCTCATTCTTTCCAATGTAAAACGCAGGTTTCCTGCTCTTTACAGAAAAGTGTGTCAGCACGATTGATGCTGCTTGTCTTCTCGGTCGTAGGCAGAACCCGATGAAGGTGAGAGTAGAATGGCAACATTAACAGGAGGAACTGAATTTGGTCTGCAAGACCAGGTTACCGGAAAGGAAATCATTCTATGTCTAATAGGGAGAAAAACCACAGCTGAGTGGGGAAGACATCTCCTTCGATACTTGGCTTTCAGAAGGAGAAGTGTCAGAAGGGATGGTTTTAGGGCTGCGGGCTCCATCAGAGCCTGAGAGGAGCTGTGTCTGCTCCATAGCAGCTCCTGGCTCTCACCTTCCTTGGACATGCCGACCTCGAAGCACTTCTGCAGCCGGCAGTACTGGCAGCGGTTGCGGGTGACTTTGTTGATCTGGCAGTTCTTGTCCCGGTGACAGGTGTACACCATGTTCTTCTGGATGCTGCGCCGGAAGAAGCCCTGGGTCGCATTAAAATCAAGCAGGGAGAGGGAGAATAAAGCAGGTGGGTTAGTGGGTCCTGCTGAGACACTTTTGCACCATCAGTAATCCACACTAGTAAAGCCTGGGCGCGTCCCGCATGTTCTGTGTTACTTTGTGACACCAGCAGCCAGTGGTGGTAAGGGCTAGGGGAACAGGTTATGCAATGGTTAAGGAGCTGGACTGACCGGAGGGTTTTAGGTTCATGCCCCACCACTGTAACCTGGATTGATCCCACAATTGTGTAACTGGGTAAAGCGTCAAACTAAAAGCTATGTCAGCCATCCGGATAGAAGGGTCTCCAAAGCAAGTTACAATGACAGCGGCTTAGGCAGGGATCAGGTGGCTCTGTCAGGTGGTACCAATGTGTGGCCTCACCTTGCACCCCTCACAGGAACTGACGCCGTAGTGGTAGCCTGAGGACTTGTCCTGGCACACGAAGCAGGGCTTGTAGACGCGTGGCGGCGGCGGCGGAGAGGGTGAGCTGGGCACCATCTCCTCCGAGCTGGTGCTCTGAGTCTCCACCGCTGCAGGGAGGAAGAGAAAGAGAGTCAGATGCCTGTCTCCAGCCTTGTAACATAAAGTAGTCCATACAACATTAGAGCTGTTAGGAAAATGTACTGATTTTACCAAAGAAGAAGCAGAAGAAAAAACAGACCTATACACAAGACATAGGAAGGTTGAATAATGGCAATTAAGTTAACCGAAGGAGTTTAAAAGAGTTTGATGCAGTAGGGCACAATGTGGGTTAAAATCATTAGGCAGTGATGACTGATGGATAGCCAGAGAGAAAGAGAGGGCTAGAACGTCTCTTCACCCTCCTCTCTTCCCCACCCCAAATATTTAGAGAGATCTGGGAGGGTGGACAAGCTGATTGACAGAGAGGGGAAAAACAATTAGCTGACAGGCATTGCCATGGTGGTAAGATGGATGATGGGGAGACCAGTTTTGAGTGTGCCTCAGCAGATAGCCGTGAAGCTATTTTCCCTCTGTGTCTACTCTAACTTCCTCATTCCAGACCAGGGCAGCTCGTTGTCTCCATTATAAACCAGTTTATTTGGGTGCATAACTTTCATGTTTAAACAAATGCACTGCACCAGGATGATGGATTTGAGATAATGGTGTCTCCTGTTACTTGGTGTAAAATGTTGAACACAAAACACAACATTTGTTATGTCAAGTTATTTCTGTCAAATTATTTTGATGTGAAAGAATCTGTAGAGAATCTGAAAGTGTCTAATACTGACTATTTTAAAAAAAATACGTGGTACCATCATTCATCTTCATTCATCATTCATTTTGTTCATTATATTCACTATTATTGATTTTTTTTAGAGGTGGTTTTTAACAGTAGTATTAGTGGTAGCAGCATTAATGAGGGTGAGCTTTGAGATAATGGTTTCTCCTGTTACTTGGTGTAAAATGTTGAACACAAAACACATCATTTGTTATGCGGTAAGAAATAGCCCATCCATATACAGGTAATTAAATGTCTAAACTGAAACACACATGCTGCAACAAAAACACACCACCGCAGCCTCCTTCTCACATAAAGTTACATTCTCACACACACATACAGAGGGCCATTCACTTCTGTCAACTTTCACCCTTGGTCTCCCTCAAACCCCCACTTTCTGATGCCTCATTTTTCTCTTGTTTCCTGGCCCTAAATTCCTCAGCACAGCCCGACCAGGCTTTAATAGGGGCCCGGACTCATAAGCCGACCTATAAAGGCAGCGCCATGCCTGGGAAGGAGGCCCCAGCCTGGCTGACAGGGTCTTTATTGGGACCGGTCACTGTGGACAGCTATTCCCACCACCAGCTGCAGCCTCACCCCCAAAGCCCCTAAAAAAAAAAAAACAATCATAAAATAAAAAACAGGAGGCTCTAAAATCCAAATTTTTACTGCCACCCCAACCCCACCACCTTCAATGGCTGCCACGGGGCTAGGCCAGGAGTATACTACAACATTCACCTCTCTCACACCAATCACCTCACACAACAACCAAACTATTTTTAACAAGAGTGGGGAGACTTCAAAAGGAAGAAAAGGGGGCATAAAGAAGAAACTAATAAAAACAGAGAAAGAAGGGAGTTGGAGAACAAAGCTGCTCTTTAAGACCACAAAATCACAATAGTGTCTTTCCCTTTCTTCATGCTCTTGACTAAGGACATTAATGCTACTAACACTACTACTACTGTTACTGAAACCAACACCAAAACAAAAATCAATAATAGTGAATATAATGAAGACGAATGATGGAACCAAGTTTTTTTTTTTTTATTGTCAGTATTAGACACTTTCAGATTCTTTAAAGATTCTTTCAAATCAAAATCATTTGACAGAAATAACTTAAGTTTGCTTGTTCTTATGGTGTGAGTTAAAACCAACTTCTTCCTTTGGAACCTTTCAAATAGTTAAAGTCTTGCAGGGTATGCACCATGTGTAGAATGTTTTTGCTTGACAGATATGAACAAGACTGAAGGAATGGTTATTACCTGGTTCTACCCAGCTATTTTAGAGCAGCTTCCGTTGAAGAAACACCAAGCAGACATAGCCTTGTTCTCTGTTTATGCAGCAGTAATGACACTGAGTAGAGCTCTGGTAAAATGTGTTGAAAATGCACAGAAAGGAAGCCAGTGCCTCTGGCGTCAGTGGAGGGCTCCTGATTGACACTGTCTGAGTGGCAGAGAGACAGAGTGAGAGGGGGGTGCTTAGAGGAGAGATAGAAGCAAAGACAAAAGGTAAGGGGTGAAAGAGATGAGAAAGCTCGGGATAAAACGGAGAATTCAAAACGCATCAGGATCTGTCAACAGCCCCAACCGGTTCCTGCCTTAAAGCATTGCCCCTTTTACTGTTTACACTCACAAACCATGTCCAAACATCAATCGGCGCTTGCACAAGACAGCAAATGAGAGCCACAATGTAATTGACCCACCCAAAATCCCTCTTCCCTGTCTCCTAAGATCCACTCATCGTTGTTTAGAAAATAATGCTCTGTGGAACCTGAGGCCGTCGTTATCAGCTCTGAAGCCTGGGATCCAATTTGCATCACAATCCCCAGCTGGAGGGCTGGAAATGAAGAGGGGGTTGTGTAAGAGCCTGGGGTGAAGGGGCTGGCAAGATTGGGTTATCAGTAGCCCAATGCTCATTTCTTTCTGCCAGTAAGTATCATTTTACACCTAATCCCTTCTTTCAATGGCTACTGTAGACAAGTGTCATGGTTACACTGGCCTCTACTACTGATCCCCCTGTAACTCTCGGTGGGCCCGTGTTGACCCCTGCCTAGCCCTCACCACCGACCTCTAACACTTCACTCCCGCATTTGCCCTCATGGGAGACCCACACAATGGTAACGCATTTCACAAAGACTGTAAGAAATTGTTGACATCATAAACATCATAAAAGAGCCACCATTAGTTTGTACATGTTGTACGATTGCTGGTCTTTTTGTCTGCCGTGCTCTCCTCTGCCGTCTTCCTCTTGCTGTCTTTATACTTAGATTTTTAAAATCTTGTTTGATTTTAATAATGGGGCTGCTCGAAAGGTAAAATCTGCTGTTTTAACTTGACATAGCATACATGAGCTTCGTTGTATGACACAGTACTAAGATTTTTGCTCTACTGACACGTTCATTAAAATAATTGTAAAAACAGTTTTATGCTTTTCAACCTCCTCTTTTCGACTAATGTTTAGGGTTTGTTTTTTCAATGTATTTTTTAAATGAACAAGCTTAACGGTAGCTGGCTAAATTATCGTTTCTGGCTTGCTAGTCCTTTGTTTATATTAAATGTAGGTAACGTTAAGCTGTTCACCAGCTGCGTTTTGAAATGTTATGTTAAACCTTAGTTTGCAACTGATCTCTGGAGCAAAGTGAGGTAAGAAAAAATGTATGAAAACAACATGGTACAGCCAATTTAAAATATATCTAAATCTCTCTCTCTCTATCTCTCTCTCTCTATCTCTCTCTCTCTCCCTGTTTGGGCTCCAGAAAACAAAAAATAAATTATAATGTGGCCTGAAATCTGAATTTTTTATCTTTTTATCTTTTTGTGTATATTGAGAACAGTGCCCTGCTGAAACCACTATGCGGTCTAATGCACTTTCTAAAACCTTCTAATACAAAGAAAGAAAAATAAAAGTTTGAAACAGCGTGTGATGCATTGGTTGGAACTATTTCCACACTTCAGAGCTCACATTCAGTCTGTGGTTGGAACAATTCTTAACTAATGCTGTTAAGCCGACACAAAAAAAAGTCTGATCCAACGGGTGGGCGCACAAACTGACCCCTCTACTTTGTTTTTGTCATTGGCTTGCTCTGCCATGCTTTTCCTGCAGAAACTGCTGTGGTGATTGGGATAGGTTGAAGCCTTGCTGTTGGGGCATGCTTTTGCAGTTGGAACGGGGCTCCAAGTGTCAAGACCTCAAAGCATAAGAGTTAAAAAGAGCACAGACACTGGATAGTAAAAAGAGAATAAAATACAAGATGTGGGCGAGAGCGTGAGGTGGGTTCATTAATGATGTTGAGCTGTAGCAGCTCCTTTCAACAGCTGTCTGCAAACTCATTACCTGAACCCCCCACATACCTCCCTCCACCCCTTTTTGCCCCCCTCCCACCATTTCTGGCCTGTAAAGAAGAGACCTCTTCCTGTTCTTGCGAGCGTGTCTTGAAAGGAAGTCTGTGATAAAACCGGGCTGCCGTCCAGGATATGGCTTAATAAAATAAAATGTTAAAAAAAAGTGGACCGGCTAAGGGAATCTATCCTGAGAACTTTACACATCAATGCTATAACCACACATAGCTGCAGACACATACAGTGCACACAGACACGGCATGTCAACGTCACTGAGGAACAAAGGCACACACAAACAGAGACACCTATTCCCACGTGCGTGCCCACAAACAAAGACCAGCACACATCTTTGAAGGCAGACAGGAAGTTGTTTTGGGGGGGCCTATCTTAAGGTAAGGTTGTAAAAGCTGGATTGCCCCCTCACTAGGCAGCCTGCACACAGACCGGTCTTTTTTCTTTACAGCACCCCATAAACCCCATTATTGTGCTTTTTTGATCAAGCAGAGTCAACATTTGGCCACAGCGCCTCGTCCCATCCCATGCAACACTATCCTGTCAAACGACATAGCGCCCTGTCCTGCCTAAAGCCCCTCCTCCCCAGAAAACTGAAAAGCCAAGGCCGTCCGCACGGCCCTGTGCTCATAACAGAATCGGTGGGATTTAAACCAAAACTTAAGCAGAGTTAGCAGATGGAGGGGAGTCGGAGAGGTAATGCAATGATACGTAAAAGAAATAAACTTTTGTAACAGGAACTCCTGGGCAACTCCTGGCCAGAACAGATACGTTGGCACCGAGACCGGTGGATAAGAGCAGTCGGCCATGACTTTATTAGTACTGTGGCGCAAGCTGCATCGGAACAGACTGTGTGCCAGTGTGTGGCTGTTTACCTGCTTTTGGTAAACTTGTTGATCTGATTTGTGCTTCTCAGCTAAAACGCGGCAGATGATATCTTTGTAAAGCAAGGGGAAGTCGACCCATTTTTATTCTCGCACCCTCCTGTTGTAAGGCAACTGTTTCTTCCTCTGAGCACATAGGAACTTCTTCTTATCTCGGGAAAACCAGTGGGTGGACTGAACTGAAAAAATGTCACCTCGACAGATCTAACACGTTTCATCTAGTTATCTGTGCCCACAAATGTTCAGCTCCAGTTTTCTTTGAGTTCAGTGGCAGGCTCAGGTGCAAAAGTCCCCTCACACTCACTGCACATGCCAGCACTTGACCTGGAGCCTCTACGCCTGACAGGCTCCTCTATAGATGCAGCCTGTCAGCCTTTCCTGCTGTTACCACAGTGTGGTTAAATATTTAGTTGTTTTTTTTATGTTGCTGTGCTCCGTTTTGTCAAGCTTGCCAGGGAATTAAATAGGCACAGCACCACAAGACAATCTTTAGCTTTTGTTTTCTGACGATACACGTGGCACAGCATGCTGGCTGCAGAAGACCACCCGCGAGAGCTTTGCGTAGAGTGAACTGGGAAACCATGAAAATAAAAATCCAGCTTTCCTGTTGAAAGGGTTGCTGTGTAGAGGTCAGCCTGTTGTGGATTAGTGGAATTAACCATTTGGATACAGACAATGGCCAGCATGTTGTGGAAAAACAGAGTGAGGGGAAATCACCTGGCATGATAAAACAAGGAGAGATTGCGCAACACTCACAGGAGGTTGATTCAGGGCTTCTGCAGCACAGAAGGCCTTGTTCTGTCATGACTGCAAACTGTAAGAACTCGTTCACTGTCTGTCATTCATCCATGACAAGGCGAGGGAGTAGCAATAACATCATATACGACAATCATTTTAAGGGCATTAGCTCTGTTAGTGAGTCATTACATTAGTATTTTCAACAAGAAAAGATTTTCTAATTGGTGCTTAAATTCTTAAGGCCAACTGTCCCTGAACCCTTGCATTTACTCAAGCAAAGGAGTTAGCAGATAACCCATTCCCTGTTTTGCTTGGCTTTCTTTTTTCTCCCACACATATACGGATAGATACCAAGAAGAGGAGAGATCTGAGCCGGGGGGGAAAGGGCCTGCATGTGTTTTCAGGCACTCTGCCTTTAAAGCGCCCCTGGACCTCTGCCCAGAGCAATGCGCTGTTACAGTTAGTGCTGTGGAATCAGCACCGCGCGATGCACTGTTATTGTGTGATGCACTGTTATTGTGTGTGCTGTGGAATCAGCACCGTGTGATGCGCTGTTATTGTGTGTGCTGTGGAATCAGCATTGTGTGATGCACTGTTACTCTATGTTCTGTGGAATCAGGAATGTTTAATGTTGATGCTATCAAAATGTAAAAATGAAAAAAGTACCATGAATGACACTAATAATGCACAAACACGGTCTTATAATAGTAGTAGAACGACATCGCACTCTCTCTCTCTCCCTCTCTCTATTAAACTATCTCTAACTTTCATTCTCACTCTCAGTAACCAGGAAATGCACACATCAGTAAAGCCCCACCACAGAAGAGCAAACGTTTCAATTTCACTGACTTTACTAAATACACCTTAGAGAAAGGCTCCCAATCCCATGGCCTACCACGAGGGTGCAAAAAAAATTGCTTTGGGTAAAAAAACAAAAAAACAATGGGAAATTAAAGTTACGAAAAAACATAAACAGAATTAAATGAACGTGATGTGAAATAGGTGGGTGCTGACGGCACTCCAGGACTGTTAATCACTGAGCAAGCCCGTCTTTTTTATTCACAGTTCCCAGCACCCAGTGGAGCCAGGCTGTAAACTGCCAATATGGCACAGAGCGGAATTCTATCAGAAGACTGTGAAATCTGGTCAGGCACACAAGTGCAGGGCCACCCTCCAGGACAGGCCAAGCCATTCCCTGTGTGCTTCGTATCTGCAGAAAGAAGCAGGAACTCACCTCTGAGCAGAGGAAAACTCAGCAAAGCCTCTTGCATTTCTCAAAGTGGCCCAGCGTGCTGCTTTAACATGGATACCTAATATTAAGCTGATGCACATACACCCCCTCCCAAAAAAAAAAAAAATCAGGACACAGCACAAAAAAACCCTGTTCTTCCAATACTCCAATGAATAGTCACAATGCGTGCAATAATTTGTCCATTTCCATGTGTTTTCCAAAAAGTTACTGGAAGCATTTGCACGGTTTCTATTATGATATCATGATATACGATTTTCTACTGAACCCCAAATGAGAAATGTAGAGGAAAGGGAAGGTTATTCCCAGAAAATATAGTTTTATGTTGTGCAATGTGCCAATTGGCTCTAACAAAATAAAGCCCAAAACTGTTAAAATCATCAGGAAAGAAATATAGCCCCAACCTGGGTAGAAGAAATGTCTACCCGCCCCTCCTCCCTGGTCCCTCACCCCTGTGTCTTTCTCTCTCCCCCAAGGCCATTTTAATCTTTTAATTGAGTCTTTTGTAATTATAATGACATAATTAAAGACTTCCATTAGGGCAAACAAATGATGCCTGCCACAGCTGACAGAGACACATTTTCTAAATCACTGCTGGGAGGCAACTTTTTGCATATCACCTTCAGATATCAACAGCACTTCAAAGCAGCAATGATGAGGTCAGGAATGGACTGTCATTATAATCCGTTATACCCAACTTCAGTTAATTCCCTTAATGGTCACCTGAGAGATTTAATCTGTTCTTACCCAAACTTATTAACAACAGTCTAGCCTAGAGGCCAGAAGAGTAATTATACTCTTCTAATAATCAATAGGCGAATCCCCACTTAATATTCTTAATGAGGGTTAAGGGTTTTTTTTTTTTTCTGCACTCTAAAAATATAATAAATATACTTGTTTATATACAGACCTTCATAGGTACTTTCACACTTATTGATATGTTTTATTTGTGATGCATTCACATCCTTTTTCAGCTTTCTTTGGGTGGTTAGGAAGTAGTATCAGCCACTGTGTCAATCACTGTGACAGTGAAACCTCAATTAAACCCTTTTTTCAAAGCTCTATTTTCAAAGGCTAGACAAGGCCACCACACAACACACCCTGAGGACCTGACATTGGCCAGTCTGTAGCCCTTCCATAACCTCTGACATTGAAGAGCAAAGAAGCAGAGGTCCTGAACAGAAAAACAGAAAACAGGAAAGCTGACCCCACAATTTCTGCAGCTCTCCTCTGAGGACCTACAGCAGAGACATTTTTCATTACACAAGCCACCGGGATGGACTAACTTTATACTGGATAATCAGCTTTATGCATATTTTTAGAATTTGTAGTTTTGACATTGTGTCAGTACTCCTTTCCATTTAGGAAAATCGCACACTTCTGCTGTTCGTGTATTTAAAGAATTCTTAAAATAATAGTTTTAAATATTATTTAAAGAGTAGTTAAAAACAAACAAACAAACAAAATTGAAGACAAATCCTTTACAAGAAATAGTGCACAAAAAAATATTTAAAATCATGTTCGAAAACATGTGTGTTCATTGTGTTTCTTTTGACAAAAGATTAGTTGTTTCCCATGCAAAGCATTCAATATTGTTACTGTTTGTTGGTGCCTCACTTCCAGAGACTGCCAGACAATGACACATTATAGTTTAAACCTCCAGCTGAAATGCATATTGAACTCCCACTTCAAACTTTGCATGAGCCTCGTGTTGGATCCAGGACTGTTCTGACTACTCTGCAGCTGAAACTGGGCTAATTCATCATCTGCCCCATTGAAAAGAACAATAAAGGCCAACTGATCTGGGTAAAGAGGGCCATTGCGCCTCTTCGCATGTGATTGTGCTGTTTACAATGGGTTATTGGCGCGCCGGGATGAAACGTTACACCACATCGCAGAATGCTCTCTCCCCCAAGGGCACCTACTGCAAGTTTGCTTCTAGGTTTGGATTGTTTTTTTCTTTGGAAACGATAAATAAATAAATTTAAATCAGAATAGATTACTCTCCGAAACAAGATTAAGTCTTGGTTTGTGAGATCGGTTTTAATTATCAATGACATCTTGTCTTGGAATCGTCAGGAATTCTAGCTACGAAGCCCAAACCGATTGGAGTCCCCACTCGTTCACCCTCCCTGCCCTGACAGGACATCTGTCTTCATTAAGGGAAACTCAGTGTGCCTGACAGACACTAAAACGCTGGTGTCTCCATGATTAATGAAGATATATTGCACATCCACAGAGAAATAAGCAGAAGGTAGAACCTCTGCAAACCATGGGCTGACTGTGATATGGAGAGAATGAGACTGGTAGAGTTTACATGCTGTCCAGAGAGCTGCTTATTTACTGACAAAACTGGGGATTGCTCTGACTCTGAGCCAGTCCCCTCCTGAATGCACACTGGTGTACATAGTTCTGGAACGAAGACAGACATGGCCCCCAGGAACCTTTTTGGAAAGCCTGGTCTGTCCTGGGATGGCTCTGTTGTCTAAGACGGTTGGAGGCAGGGAGGTAGAGAAAATGAGGTGGGGAGGGGATTTGAGAGAGAGATAGAGAGAGAAAGAGAGAGAGAGAGAGAGAGAGAGAGAGAGAGAGAGAGAGAGAGAGAGAGAGAGAGAGAGAGAGAGA
>JAOYSI010008863.1:0-11271 GCA_025775065.1 Hiodon alosoides | reverse complement strand
GAGAGAGAGAGAGAGAGAGAGAGAGAGAGAGAGAGAGAGAGAGTGAGAGAGAGAGAGAGAGAGAGAGAGAGAGAGAGCAATAGAGCTTCTTTATTAGTTTAGTTTCTTTAAGGCAGACTTATTCCTGCATGTCTCCTGCCAAATGTCCGACTGAAGCCCGTTTATCATCAAAGGAATTCCTAGTAGCGACCAAAGAATGCCTAAAAGGTTCCATAAGTTGTACAGGAAGTAACTACAGACACTGGGTGCCAACAATTCACTCATTAATAATTTACTAAGAATCATCACGTTGCTGTCTGCTTAATATCTAGGTATGTTGTTTACAAAATAAGTTTTGGTATTTGTACATTTCATTGTTTTTCATAGGTAAGTTAGGTGTATTTGCATTTATCAGTGTGCATACACACACACACCACACACACGCGCGCATTCGGTATGATTTGTTGACGACGGACAAAAGCAAGCTACGTTCACTAAACACCATTAGTTTCTTAATCGGACGTGGATGGAGAGTCCCAGGGATTTGTTCCCATCAGTCCCCTGAAGGAGACGCCCTCCTCCTTCAGCCACTGTACGGTTTTCAGCCGCCTCTGAGCCACTGCAGTTTGGCTAAAGTTTTCACATGGTAATGCGGCGGTAGGAGTTAGAATTCTCTACATCGGTGGAGAGATCCTGGTGCAAAATGTCCTGGGGATGAGCTCATACTGGGAGCCTCTGGCTTTCAGTGAAAGGTGGGGGCCTGTAATTTATTTGTAAAAAAAAGCAGACCTTTTGGGATTCCTCATGAGTTTAGCTGTGGCTATTTATCTTGCCATTCCATGGCTGTTAAAATGAGGTCTATGCAGTGAAATGTGACTCGATCTCATTAGCGGGTTTAGGGAGGAATGGTGTGTTAGCCTCTGAGTCGTTCACAGATCACGCCGAGCCAAAGTACTGGTCCAGTCAACCTTCTACACTTTTGAGTAAGTTGAATTCTAAGCAGAGGCGAGTAGACCTCTCTGTGCTACTGTGCTAAAGTTGCTCTGGTTGTAAGCCCTGTGTAGCTACTGTGCTAAAGTTGCTCTGGTTGTAGACCCTGTGTAGCTACTGTGCTAAAGTTGCTCTGACGGTAGACCCTGTGTAGCTACTGTGCTAAAGTTGCTCTGGTGGTAGACCCCGTGGAGCTACCGTGCTAAAGTTGCTCTGGTGGTAGACCCTGTGGAGCTACTGTGCTAAAGTTGCTCTGGTTGTAGAACCTGTACAGCTACAGTGCTAAAGTTGCTCTGGTCGTGGACCCTGTGTGGCTACTGTGCTAAAGTTGCTCTGACGGTAGACCCTGTGTAGCTACTGTGCTAAAGTTGCTCTGGTTGTAGACCCTCTGTAGCTACTGTGCTAAAGTTTCTCTGGTGGTAGACCCTGTCTGGCTACTGTGCTAAAGTTGCTCTGGCCGAAGACCCTGTGTGGCTATCGTGCTTCCTACAGAGAGCAGATGATGCCTGCTACTTGACACCCTGTTGCCGTGTGACACCCTGCTGGCGTGTGACACCCTGCTGGCACGTGACTCCATGCTCACGCACACTGTGACTTTGTCTGTATTGTGTGAGTGTATTGTTCTCCACTGCGGTGCTCAGCGTTCGCTCTCTCTCTCTCACCATTGGTTTTCAGGGGGACATCCAGCAACTGCTCATCGTGGCCGACCCAGGGGCAGCGAGCGACTATTGTGAACACTACAGCCCAGATTGTGATACCCCTCATCGCCACGTTCCCCAAGCTCAGGAACCGGAGGTCAGTAAGGGCACCTCCCTCCTGCTCATGTCAACCAGGCAAACTCCTTGTACTCTTAAAAAGGCCTTTGAACAGTTGCTCGGATAAGTTATTTGTTCTTAATTACTTTATGTGAAAATATTTAAGCAAGAATTGTTACAAATTTTCTATTGCTTTAATATGCCTTATTCGTGCTGACGTTGATGTGACCTTATTTTGTGTTGATGTAGATGTCACCTTGCTCCGTGTTGACGTAGATGTCATTTTGCTCCACGTTGACGTAGATGTAACCTTGCGTCGTGTTGACGCAGATGTAACCTTGCTCTGCGACTCCTTATTCGTGTTGACGTAGATGTAACCTTGCTCCGTGTTGACGTAGATGTAACCTCACCTCGCAATGCCTCGTTCCGGTTGACGTAGACGTGACTCTGCTGTTTGTGTTGTTTTCTCTGTGGCTGTTGGCAGACTGCAGAGCTATAGCAGGAGTGATCTCGCCAGGTTTAACTCGGTAGGCTATTTCATTCGGTGCAATGCCTCCGGCTGGTTTTCTGCCATTCTGTCACTTTCCAATGGTATTTCACTGAGTAGCTAATGAGCTCACGGTGGAAAAATCCATTTTGACGAAGCCTGTGATTTCTCTGATGGCTTCGGCAGATTTTCCTCCAGTCCGGAGGTCACCTCAGCTAGCTCAGAACAATGTTAGTTTGCGGCGATTTGCTGAATTTTATGAAGAATGCATTTCCAAACACGAAGAAATAAGAGATTCTACAAAGATATAACAGATCCTGCCATTATGCAAATATGTTGCTCAGTATTGCCATTGGACTAGTCATTCTAAAATAACTGTTAATGACATTATCACAATTGAATGTGCACAACCAAAGTTCCGCAATGGCTGACATATGATTCAAAAGGTTAATTAAAATTGAGCAAAGGATATTGAGTCGCAGATATTGACAACAGAACGCAGAAAGCTGTAGAGCTATATAGAATAGAACAGCATCAGAGGATTGGAGAGAGAATGCGGGTCACCGGGTGTTCACAGTGCAGACAGTTGAATACATTTTCTCTCTGCTGCCAACATAACGCGGGTAGCTTGTTGATTTATCTGCCCCACAATCATTTCATGCTAATATGCATTTTTGCATTTTAGCCTGTGATGGTTCAGGGGAGATCAGGGCTGGCCTGTGATTGGTCAGGAGAGATCAGGACTGGTTTATGATGGGTTGGCAGAGATCAGGGCTGGCCTGCGATAGGTCGGAAGAGATCAGGGCTGGCCTGTGATAGGTCAGGAGCAATCAGACTGGCCTGTGATAGGTCAGGAGCAATCAGGACTGGCCTGCTAACTTAATTTGCTTTGTCTTAGTTTTTGACTGCTAATGCTTATTTAAAATTCTTTAATTTATATGCAGTTAGTTAAATTTCTCTCAGTTCATCGATTAATTTAATTACTTAATAATGAATGCATTTTCATCTCTGTTCTGCGTTTAATTGCTTTTATTCAAAATGATTAACGTGTTAAGTGGTATGCTTTTTAAATATGAATGGGCTGTCTTAAACAATGCCCTTCATTTATTTAGCATGTGTATTTAATCATACACATAAGCTACCCCTTAAGATGTGTCCAGCATCTGGATGCAGTTAAAGGGCTGGTCTACACTGTGTGCGCCTTGATTGTCGTTTTGCAACCGAATATCCAGTTTTAAACATGCTGTGAGCCGTGCAGATTGGCTATTCCTGGCAAGAGCAAGAGTGCAGACAGATGCCATGGTTTTTCATGCATCGTGGGAAGTCACACGGGCTGTAGACCGAACCCTTTAACAGGAGCTTTTAATTTTAATGCTATCTAAGATCCTTCATTGAGTCGAGGATCTCAGATAAAATTTAATTGTAGTTTTTTGTTTTTTTCCATGTGTAATGCATTTCTATGATCAGCAGAGAATGCATTGTGATATTTAACCAGTGCATATGTGTATGTATTATGTATTTTATATACAAAATATATAGAATATATTTTATTAATTAATAATATTATTTGATTTTGGAAAAGCATTGTTGAGCCATTGGTCGATTTTGAGGGAATTTTTTTAAATACATGGATAAGTTCACAAGCATTAATATTGTGTTTCCATAAATTTTACAACAATATTATTATTATAAAAATCAGAACGAACGAATGTCACTTATATATGTACAATCCACAATCTGTGACTGACTCTTTTTAATTGATTTTGTTATGAAATGACGGCCAGTCTAGAAAAGCAACTTTTTACTAAGCGATTTTAAATAAAAACGTTTGAGTAATGTTGTCACAACATTAGAGTATCATTGTGACGATATGACGTCAAACCTCAAACTCAGACATGGCTCAATGCTTTGGTTCATATGATGAAAACGTGTAACATGACCAATGTTGCGACAGACCTATTTTATCACCTCCGTGTGGTAACATGGTTCATTTTAATTTTGTTTTGCTAATGCTTTGACGGCTGTTCTTGGCTTCTTCTCCTTTTACAACCCAGTACACTACTGATGACGTAGTATACGCTGATTTCTATGATTACAATGAAGGAGAATTAACTGCCACCGTGATTGCCCCGACCGAGGAGGCCTATCCTGAACCAGAGGTAAAAACAAACATCAATAAATAAAGGGTATAAAAGAATGTGAAACGCACAGAGAACGGACTAGCGTCAGGAGCCAGATTTGATTTTTCTTTGGTTGTGTGGTGACTTACTGTCAATTATCCTGGGACTCTCTGGGCCCACCCACTGTGGCCACTGTTAGTGGTCTGTTCCGTTTCCATCACACCCTGTCTTCATGTAATCCTGCCTGTGCAGCCCCGCCTCGTTCCTTCACCTCAAACTCGTGTCATTCCCTCATTCATTTCAACATCATTTATGTGTTTTTTTCTCCATGTCATTCTTTCACCACACTTTTTTCAGAGAAAGAAACGTAGTTCCTACAGCAAACCCAGAAGGACCAGAAAGGTGGCCAAATCTAAGACCAAACCCTTAAAGATCACATCCTCAAAAAAGTCCTCAGCTAAAAAATTAGCCTCTAAGAAGAAGAAACTGATGCCTGGTTACCAAGCGACCGCACCGTCACGGCCAGCAGCCAGTCTAGGGGTAACAAGAGACCAGAGAAGGGCATCAAGATCTTTCCAGTGAGAAGCACTGGAAAATCTCTGATGAGAACCTCAACTCGGCCTAACCCCTCCTAGTCCAGAGTAACGCTAGGCGATGCTGGTCCGTACAGCGTAGCGTTCTGCTAACTCCTGTGACATGCTCTTTTTGTCTTTTAATTCTTTGTTCTCCTTCTCTTCTTTCACTGTGACTTGAATTCAGCTACACAATGTAGACGGGGAGTACTATACTGACAGTGAAATTGACTACGGCACGGTAGAGGGTTATCAGACTCAGTCTCCTGTTGAAACATCTGGACCAAATGAGGTAAATATGTCACTTTTTATGCTTTCCATTACGTTTAGAAGTCAGTGAAAAGGGTTCGCTTCCTGTCCTGGGAAGTGCGCAAGGGTTGAACCTCGGGAAAAGAGATGGTCCCACGAAAGTGGTATGAACGTAAAGAGAAAGAACGACACCGAGCAGTGGTTCTGTGGTCACCGGCGATCAGCGCCTCTGGTGAACTATTCATAACCAAAGCAAGGGAATTCAAGGAAACCGCTACCGGATCAAATGTAGGACCGGAGTCTGCGTTTGATGGCACATGTTGCTCTTATTCGGAAACCTCGGCGAAGATGCTGTTGCGATGGTGCGTATGCTTTCAGTAGATTGACGCACATTATTCAACCCTAAAATGAATCATGAAGGACCAACAAGTTAAGCATGGATGAGGCTGCAGCTTTTTATGAAGCGTTGTGGACTGTCATCAAATGCACAACATTTTCAGGCAACGTGTATGCAATGGGTTACCATGTTCATATTCGTTGAAGCAGTCATTTAGACTTTATATAGACAACGCTGCCTCCTCTCATTGCTGCACACTGTAGAGAAGGGTTGGGGTTAGGGTTGGGGTTGGGGTTAGGGTAACGGTTAGGGTTAAGGTTAGGGTTAGGGTAGGACTTAGTGTTTGGGTAGGGGTTAGTATTAAGGTTAGGGTTAGGGGTAGAGTGTTGTATACATACAGTGGCATCCCCTCCTCACAATGCTGCTCATGTTAGAGAAGATGATGATTAGGGTTAGTGACAGGGTTAGGTTAGGGGGTGTTGATGACACACTGAGCCCTGCACATCCACCCAGCCTTCCCAGGGTTAGCTCAACAAGGTGGCCCATCCCTGGGGTATAGCTTCAACCTCTGGCAGGCGCTTTTTCAACAGCTGGCTGCTGTACACAGCACACTGCGGGGGTAGCTCTGCAGAGAGCCTTGTCAACAGAAAGAAAGAAGAAAAATTCTCTGTAGATGGGCCAGAGTTTTTTACTTGTGAACCGGCTCACTGAAATATCTGTCGAAGCTATCGAAGCTGTTTTGTCCTCTGTAGCAGTAGTAACTGGGGGATGTTGGGTCCTACCAGACCGGGAAAAAAAAGGCTGCTGACCCGAGGTGTAATATAAGCATCTTTAAGGAAGCTACAGAGTACCAACCCTCCCCCAGGAATGAATGAATGAATCGGCAGCGCTGATGTCGATTAACAGAAAAAGAACAGATACATGCTGCAGTCTGATCCGTGATTAACGTGATAAAAAGGCCAAGCGGTTCATTTGAAAAAAGCTATTTGTGTTATGGGCCAGGAACTGACAGGGTATAAAATCCGCTTACACGTATCAATCCGACTCCAGTGGGATACGAAATCACAGCCTTTGCTTCAGCCCTCTGTAGCGGGTCCACTCCATAGTTCCGAGCAGATTCTCTGGACAGAACTATGGTGGACGTTACAGAGGCCCCCTAGTGCAGCTCGTTCTCTAACCCAGGTTAGCTCATATTAACACGACAACATGGAAGTCACGTGACGGGTAAATCACGGTGCCACATGTCTGTCGGAAAACGCACCTTAAACCAGGCTCGCGCCCAGCAGAGCCTTGCCAAGAATGTGCGTCTTCCATAAGTCGCCCACCCCCCCCGGAATCTCTCCTGTGGTTATTTGGTTCCGCCTGCTGCACTAAAACTCTAAAAGTAAACAGTGTTGTACAATTTCAGCGCTGTACTGCAGTTGGGTCAGTTTGTCACCATAGGTTCAGATCCACAGATGTGGAGTGGGGGGTGGGTGATGAACGCACATTTTCCAGGATTGTACCGATCACTTTTTGGGGATTTTCCTTTCATAGAAAGATTTGATTGACTGTATTCGTTTATCAAATTAAATGTAATGAATATATAATTATTTAATAATTAATGTATTAATAGTAAATACTGCTCTTATCAGATTGATGGAAAAGGGAACATCCCCTTTTTCAGCAGTCTTGTGATATTCTCAAACCTAGCGTTCACAGGTAAACATAGTTTTAATAGTCTCAAATAACGATAGTATTCACATTCATATTTTGTGTCACAAACACCTGTGATTGTGATTAGATATCTACCATTGTGCATATCTAATTCACAAAGACAATGTTTTCTGTGTAATTCCGGTCTTAAAGGGATCCATAAGTATACTTTTTCCACCATACATAATATGGGCTCCGTATTATGTATAAGGCTTTTGCAAAGTTTTGCAAAATTAAACTCCCTGACGTTCCCTGGTACGTCTGATGATTTTAAACCAATGAGATAACACTTTATATTTGCTTTGATTAACTGCAGGTCATAATTGCCTGTTGCCTAATTGTTTTCCATATTGTAAAGATATGCACTGAAAAAGGTAATTATAGTTGATCCGATGAGATACTGCCTTTGAGCGGGCCTAAAATAAAGTGTTACCTCCGTAATAAAGCTGCAAGTTCACTTGGTGTGCTAGAGAACACATTAGTGCTATAGTGGCTTGGCTAACAGCAGTGTTCCTTCCATTGCTCAACCCCTGGCTTCTCTGCTTGGGCGGAACAAGGCCGTCGAAGAGGACATCGGAGGTGACTATGTCACCGGAGAGGAGCAGGTCGGTGCGGACCCTACTGTCGCCACGGCGACTTCCGAAACCAAGGAAACTGTGGACGGGGGAGCCACCTCGTATGACTTTAAGGAGTACGATATGAAGGAGTACGATGCGAGCGAGTTCGATAAAAAGCAGTACGAATACGAGACGTACGACGAGTACGGCGCGCGGGAGGCCAACCCCACCGCCTCCGAGTTTGGGCTGGGTGTTCCCGCCGAGACCGACTTCACTGAGAGCAGCGTAAGTACGGCCCGTTAACTGGCGCCAGACAGGCACGTCTATCCCGGCACCACTCTAACACACAGTACTGCGCCATGCATGGAGATCCTGGCTGCCCATTTAAATGCTGGAGAAACTAGCGTGCAATCATCAAAACTGTGAATCCCTCCTAGAGCATCACTTAGTACACGATAGGCAGCCACATTGTAAGATCGAGAGAAGACCAAAGGGACTGGTCTTACGAAGGTGAAGGCGACCCACATGCCTAATGATTATAGACATCAAATACAAAGTGTCAGAATACGCCTTGTATCCTGTCAATGGTGAGGTTTTAAATTTTGATCACTCATTCAATAATTATGGTATTACTATAGTAAAGGACATGCACACACACACACGCATGCACACACATAAAAAACAGGCACGTGCTCACACACATCACACACACACATCCAGCCCCATTAGCCCCTGACCTTTCTTTGAGCTACAGCAGACAGACTGTCAGTGAGGAGTTCTTTAAATGGCCCAAAGCTATGGTGATTACCACATAGTAGAGACCCAGTCGTTTGCCCAGACACACCCAGCAGAGATCCAGCTGACTGCTCAGACACATTCAGACACTCCCAGCAGACTTAACCATCTACTAGGAAACACCCAGCAGAGGCCCAGCCATCTGCACCGATACACACTTCTGTCCCACCTCCAAAGATACTCCCACTGAGATCTGAGCATGCTTAGGTATTCCAAATCTCTTTAGCTCAACATCAGCCAAAATTAGGCAGAATACTGCTTGTGCACACTCTTTACTTGCAGTTTGTTATCAGTGCGTGTTGCACAAGGGAGTAGCCTGTGTCTGTCTGGATGCACCAGACGGCGTTTTCACTGCTTGACTTAAGGTGTTTACCGTCACAGCTCACGTTTGTCGTGCTTCAAGGTCAGTCTGGTGCCTCGGGTCCTGGTGTCTCAGATCCGAGGCTCGAGTCAGCAGTGCCATCCCAGTGAGATAACCACGCGGTGGTTCTGTGCTGAGGCTAATCCTCCACAGCTGTTCTATATTCTCCCATTAAAACCCTTCTTTTTCGAGCTTTTTCCCATCCCACTGTCGATTTATTTTAGCTAGCTATTTTTTTTTGTCCCTCTCACTCGATGTCGCATTTCATGCAGCTCCCCGTGACTTTGCTTTAATTTATAACTGTATGTGTGCTCAAACATCTTTTTAAGTTGGTCGGGGGCAAGTTTTGCACCCAGCATTGTGACTGAACCAAATCTTTTCATCTGTCCTTCAGTTTCCCCTGTATTAACTTCCATGTCCCGTGTACTAACTTCCGTTTCCCCGCGTACTAACTTCCGTTTCCCCGCGTACTAACTTCCGTCTCTTGTGTACTAACTTCCGTTTCCTCAGTATTTAATTCAGTGTTCTGTGGCATGCTGGGCTTTTCGGTTGCATGTGGAAGGTGTGAAGGTGTGCCGGTCGCCTCGGCGACACGCGGCTGGGGAAGGTTTTCACCGCGCTCTATGTCCCTGCAGGTGGGCGGCGGTGGCGGCTACCTCGGAGAGAAGGGGGAGAAGGGAGAGCCAGCAGTGATCGAGCCCGTAAGTGAACGCCGTGAAAAGGCAGCGTGCGGCGAGGAGTCTCTACAGCAGAAGATCCATGCCCGCTGCGTAGAGGACACGTGCCGGAGTGACTCACAGATCGAAGTCAGGAGGATAGCAGCCAGGGGTTTAACGCTGTGTTCCAGCAAGGCTATGTGTAACTGTTACATTACTGTCCCGCCGGGGGCCTCGGGGGTACGGGGGAAATGCAGGGAAACGCCATAGAGCGGGCCCAACCTCCCAATATCTGCTCTTTCTCCACACCTCTGCGTCCGGAGATTTATGGCCTGTTATAAACTGCTACTGTTTTTTTCTCTTTTTCTCAGGGAATGCTGATCGAGGGACCCCCAGGGCCCGCAGGCCCCGCTGTGAGTATCCGATTCTCGCCTGTCTCTTTTCACAAACCAAAATGGCTGCTTTTGTGTCTGACGCAGGAACACTCCAGACGAGGGGGAGAGCTACTCAGTCTTCTCTCTCTCCCCCCCGTGGCTTTTAACTCGCAAGGTTAAGGTCGATGGTTGGATTGTCTCTCCTCTATGCAGTACCTTGACTGTTTTTGTGTTTCGCCAGGGTCTTCCAGGCCCATCTGGTCTGCAGGGTCCCCCCGGCCTGCATGGAGATCCAGGTGATAGGGTAAGTGTGCGTTTCCCTGGCCCCTGGGAGCCCCCCATATGTATAAGATTCTCATTCATTCCGGGTCCTCTTTAAAGGTGCCCTTTCAGTCCCATGATTGTGTGTGTGTGTGTGTGTGTGTGTGTGTGCGTTATTATTGGACAATGTTGAAATTTGAAATTTGTGCCGTTATTAAACTGCTTTTTAAATCTGACTCACATTTTGTAGGTGTGCCAAATTTACAGAGAGTACTGCTCTGCTATGACAATTCTCTATAATTCCTGTTGTTTATCAGCACTAAGATGATACTAATTCAATATTCTTACAAATACATTTCCAATGATGCCTTTATTTGACTGCAATAAAGTTTTATTATCAATCGAGGAAAACAAAAGATCCCATTTCCATTTTCTCTCAGGCTGCCTTTCAGCTGCTAGAAACAATCAGATATTATTAAAATACCAAAGACCAGTGAGGGCATTCAACACTGTGAAGGGTCAAGTCTCTGATGCGTAGAGTTGGCTGAGCTAAGGAAGTGCGGACTAGGCTGCAAACGGGAGAGTTAGGGTTAGGGTTAGGGAATGAGGTGGAGTGCAGACGTCCTTGGATGAGGTGAGGGAAGCCAACGTTTAGACCATCACTAACTCCAGTGGGGGGCGGGTCCGCGTCTGACTGGTTGGAATCAGCTTCGCACCGTCAGCTCCGAGGGCTAGACACCAGGAGGTTGAGCTGAATACAGGCCTCTGCTGTGCCCCCCGACCCCCTCCCAAAGGAATGCGGTGGAGCCCTAATACGAAACGTCGGTCTGATTGCTTGAGGAGCTGAGGATAAGTGAAGGAAAGGTTGGATGTTTGTTTTTCCAGACCGCAGTCATCCCCCTTCTCCCTGGGATGGGGGTTCGGGGGTTAACCCCTTAAATACATGCTCTCAGTCACGTCTCTCACACAGCAGCTTTTTTGTGCGGGGGCGGGGGGGGGGGGGGGCGCGCGCCGCCGGCGCCGGCAGGGGGCGGGGCCGGCGGGGGGGGGGGGGGGGGGGGGGGGGGGGGGGGGGGGGGGGGG
>JAOYSI010008861.1:8016-42357 GCA_025775065.1 Hiodon alosoides | reverse complement strand
AGGTTCAGAGCAAACTTCTGCAGATGAGATCACCCTTATCTCAATTCTAATTTCTTCAATCTTCTCACTGAAGAATTTCATGAAGTCCTTGCTGCTATGATACAGACTCAGGTTATCTATCCCTTGAGTTTTGGTTATTTTAGCCAACTGTATCAAAAATAAATCTTGGGTTATGCAGAACGAGCGCACATTTATAATTATGAACACGGTCTTTCCACGCAATAAGGAAACCTTTAGTTTGGATGTACGCCACTTGCGCTCCAGCTTACGGCATTGCTGCTTAAGTTTCCGCGTATAATCAGTGTACCAGGGGGAGAATTTATTATGCTTTATTGTTTTCATTCTCAGAGGAGCTACCAGATCTAGAGTTCCACTTAAAGCCTTGTTATAGATATCTAGCATTTCATCCACTGAGGTAATACTATTGAATATTCTTTCCTCATGTAAAACATTTGGCAGCTCTTTGATAAGCTTTAGCATCGTACTTGGATTAATTGAACGACTCATAAACTTTCTGCTCAGGGACCTTGGAATTACAAACGTAATAAGAAAGTGATCGGAAAGTACTGGGTTGTACGGAAAAACAGATACATTTTCAATATCAACACCAAAACTGATAACTAGATCTAATGTATGGCTGTGACAATGCATGGGTTCTGCCACGTGTTGGATAAACCCAAAAGTATCCAATTTAGAAACGAAGGATTTTTAAATTAATCCTCATCACTATCAATATGAATATTAAAGTCTCCAACAATCAATACTTTGCCTGCAGTAACTGCTAGGATTGATAAAAAGTCACCAAACTCTCGTAAAAATTCTATATACGGACCGGTGGCCTGTAGACATTAGCTAATAAAAAGCTTGGTTGTTTGTGAGAGCCATTATTACCATTATTTGACCAGTTCCTCTGTATGACAAGTACTTCAAATGAGGAATAGCTGCCAAACAAAGCTCACTACAAAAAATTTTGGCAACACCACCACCACGACGACCAGACTCACAAAGTTTTTGTCTGCTGGAGAAACCATCTGGAAAGGCCTGATTAAGGGCTAAGTATTTCTCTGGTTTTAGCCAGATTTCAGATAGATTTTTTAAAATTTTGTAACGGGGATGGAATGCCAATGGCGTTCAACCATCCCCGAGGGGGCTGCTGGGAAGCCTGGCCTCCGAACTGTTAATAATGCAAATAGCGTGTTAAAAGTTTTTTAATGGCGTTATTGTGTTGTAGTTTACTTTAGTTAGCTGTATCGTTTTGTGCTTTTGTGGTTTATATTTAGTTCCCTCACCGTGGGCTGGTTTGCTTGTTTGTGTGAGGGCTTTCTAAATTTTTGCTTATGTTGGTAGTTCTTTTCACTGCCAGTTCCGCCTTTGTCAAGGCGTTCGTAAGCGCATGTGTAAATAAAAAGCACGTCTTTCTGTTGAAATCTGTGTCTCCTTGCTTGAACCCACAAGAGTAATAGCACTCCGGAAAACGCTACAATATCAACATAATTGTCCATTATTACTTCATTCACAAGACAGGCCCTTGAGTTTATTTATCTAATATTTAGTATTTTATGATACCAGAACATTTAGGCAACTACCATTAGTTGAGCTTTGCAATCTTAGTCTGATCAGCACATTGATAATTTCAGTATATCCCGTATAACTTACATGGCGATTGGTGGGCTCTGTAAAACATACTGGTTAGTTGACCTGTTTACCTACAGGTGTTGCTGGTGTATATTCACAGTTTGCCAACATTTGGTTCTTTTTGTCCTGTCCTTTCTGGTGTACATGTTGGTACAGACAAATATGTGACATACTTTTTTCTGACTCACTTGGTGTTTGTCGAATGTTAATTGAATAATTTCTCATTAAGCCGAGGAAGGCTAAAGCAATTCATACTCAGGAGATGTTGATCTCTGGTAGCAGGGGAAGGGCTAGGCATAGTTGTGACAATCGGTAACCAGGAAAGTGAGGCTATGATCCTAGCGGCAGCTTTCTGTACAAGTCTTAACGGATTTGTCACAGTCTGTGGGCTGCCTGAAAGAAGGGCATTGCATTAGTCTAGTCTACAGGTAGCAAAAGCATGGATGCATTATTCTATATCTTTTAGACCGAGAAAATTCTGGATTTTACCAAAAGTAAAAGATGAAAAAATGCTGCTTGTTGTATTTTTAACATGTTATTCTAACGAGAGCTCTGGAACAATTGTTATCCAGAGGTCTTTAATTTGCAAGTTACGAGGCGTTGAATAGCCATAAAAACCCACTGTATAATTTGTCATGTTGTTACAGCGATTTTTTAGGGCCTAGGACCATTTCAGTTTTCCCAGAAAATTTCAGTCATTGTTTTACATCCTTGATGCGGGATTCTAACTTGGCAAAATGTTGGTCCTCGCCCAGTTTCACAGACAGATGGAACTGTAACTTGTCTGTATAGCAGTGGGGGGAAAAACCCATGTTTATCAATGACATCACCTAGTGGTAACATAAGTTAAAGAGTAGGGGACATAAGACCGGGACACCAACTTCAGTTAAATCTGAAAGGCCATCATTTACTTGCACAATTGAAATACGTCTTTTAGTTATGACTTAAAACCAATTAACACAATACGTGGGCTGAAGTACATGTTTGAACAAAACCTATGGTATCAAGAAAAGACATGAATGCCATTTTATGCAGATCAGTAGCACTGTCGACGTGGATGTTAAAATCTCCAACAAGCATAGCCTTATCTGCTAGGACTGCTATATTTGATTATTATATATGTTTTTAATCATCAAAATTTTGCATATGGCCCAGGTGTCTATACATATTTACTAGCAGAATGTATGGTATGGTTTGGACAGGCACAAATAACTATCTTTTTCCATCAAACATATTACTACAGGTACTTCAAAGCAAAAAAAGTTCTGTGTCGTAAAGTGTAGTAACAACTCCTCCACGACTAGATAAGCGTAGTTTGTGGACTTCAGAAAAACCATCAGGGGTGACTGTTCAGTTCTATAAATTGTTTCTGAAACCTGGCTTAAACCAGGTTTAGCAATACACTATTATGATATAGCACTCAAATCTAGGTAATTAAAAAATTACTTACTGTAAATGTGAAAAGATATTAGAATATATATATAAGGCATTAGGATTAAGGTTAGGGTTGGGGTACGGACCCAGTACAGGTTTACTCTGATTAAACGAGAAACTAAACGATTGTACTGCATTTCCCTTTAAAATCCCAGACTTAATTAAAATCTCTCTGCTTATTCAAGGTTGACTCATGTTGGAATCACGCACGGTCATTTTCACCCAAATTACCCATACTCCATGTTTGAGGAGATTAATTAAAACAGTAATAGATCTCAGCATGCATCCGAACGACTTGCTATATATATATATATATATATATATATATATATATATAAAACATATATTTCCCCTTCTTAAATGCAGCATTGATTTGTTCTAACACAGAGGGAGTTGCTCTTTGTCAATGAATGAGTGCAAGATAATTATCTAATTGTTTTAATCACTGAACAATGAGTGTGTTAAATAAAGAGCTGTTATTTTTCTCAAGGCTTACAGGGAATGAATGGAATGCAATGGCCTGCAGTGGCTGTTTGCTGGTTTACAAATGCGCTGAGGATGAAGCCATAACTTTGTGCTGCTCCATACAACCAAACATCTGGACAGAGAATTCCCATGTCTGTGTGCATCTTCCTAATGACAGTCTCTTCCTTGGCTCTGAAGGAAGCAATAAAATGG
This sequence comes from Hiodon alosoides, assembly GCA_025775065.1. Lineage (NCBI taxonomy): Eukaryota > Metazoa > Chordata > Actinopteri > Hiodontiformes > Hiodontidae > Hiodon > Hiodon alosoides. The sequence continues at coordinate 38,610 of JAOYSI010008861.1, read as the reverse complement.
ACTCTTAATTGTTTTAATTGGTTATTTAACTGTGCAATGCACATCCATCTAAACGGTTAGAAGAGGGTAAATTGGTGGTGGAATTGACTCTTGCTGAGTACTCTTGATCGAATAGATCAATAGTTCAAATATAGGTATATTGAGAAGGCAGGGCTGATCCAGCGAAGATCCAGTGATGGCTTTGATCCCCCCACCTCCTGTCAACGCGGAAGTGAGGAAGTTTTGGACACAGAAATGGAGAGCGTGATGGAGCGCTTCTCTCATAATGGATGCTGACAGAGCTCCTGGGGCAGGTAATGTATGTGACAAACCATCCATTGGTACAGTGGAACTCTTTCTGTGGCTGGGGAATTGAGTTGAACACTTCCATTCTGACTTTGGGCAATCTTGACCCCAGGAAGGATGCCGGCTCAGAAAGTGAACGAGATGCTGGATTGCCAGGTGTCATCTCTGAGCAGCAGCGTCCTGGTTGGGTGGATCAGTGTTGGACAGAGAGGCAGGGGGTGTGAACCCTGACATCAGGACCTGAGTGGAAATCAGAACTACTTCAAAGCCTTTTAAAATTTTATTGCAGTACATTGTAGTGCAGAATAGACAAAATCGGCCCCTGTGTGGACTTTTTCCTCAGATGTGTGACCAGTGGCCTATTACTCACGGAGCACAGCCCTCTGAGCGGCTGGCTTGCTGGGCCTGTTTGCCGGAGGGCCGGTAACATTTTAAGCAGTCATGAAAGCCAGCGGCAGCAGTGATTGATAAGCTCTGGGAGCTGTAAAATTATAAATAGCATCACACCTTTTACCGTGGATATTAAACCGTGGGCTATTTTTGCATTTGTAAATTTGTGAAACCTTCAAAGCGATACCCAGACTGTCCCGACAGGCTGCCTAGGCTCCCTATTGAGAGACAGACAGGCTGCCTGGGCTCCTGTCTGAGAGACAGACAGGCTGCCCACCCCCCATCTGAGAGACAGTCAGACTTGCCTGCCCCATGGCTGAGAGACAGACAGGCTGCCCACCCCCTTCCTGAGAAACAGACAGGCTGCCAGGTCCCCTCCTGGGAGACAGACATACTGCCCAACTCCTCTGTAGACAGAAAGGCAAGCTGCTCAACCCCTCTTCTGAGACATACCGACCCTTCAACTCAAGGCACAGAGACAGACGTCTCACATCAGTACATATTTAATAGAACAACAATGGTGTTCAATGTATAATGTATAACAAGACATAATGTTATCAAATTTGACTGAGAGGCAGAGAGACTGAGAGGAAGGTTTGCCATTTCTCTCTGATGTGCACGGTAAGTTGGGAACGCCTGTTTCAGTCCATCAGTCTTCATTAAAGGTGCAGAGCCGCAGCCAACAGTCTGTGCTCTAATGGAGTAACAGGTGTTAGCTTCCATGCTTAGCTGGTGGTATACATCAATTTCAGGATACAGTCTAATTGCAGAAAATTGCTGTTTTTTATCTTTTTTAATACATTTTTTTGTTGTTATTTAATCTGCTTTCTTCTTTTTCAGAATATACAGTAATGCCTGGATGATCAAATACTCTCACAAGTGATTAAATGCTTTCATTTTGGGGAGATTCAGGAGCATCCCAAATGCTTTTAACCCAGTTCAGTAGCGGTAGAACAGCACAAACGTGATTTTTCAAAAATGAAGCTGTACTAATCCCCCACGATTATAACCCCAGGCCTAAAAGCCTGTCATTTTCTATTAAAAACTGCAAGTGCCTTTTTAGATGACAAGGAAAGATATCTGGAGGGACTGCTCTTTAAGACATATCATTATTGAATAATGTACTGCAGCCAATTTAGCATGAATTCTACAATAATATAAATTATGCAATCTCTGCAGTACTTTTTGTAAAAATAAGTAAATTTTTAAAATAATGTTTTTCGCCCATGAAGGCCATGTGTTGTGTCCACTGGGTATGACCGCTGCCTGCAGAACAGTGGGTTAGTGTCCAATAGCTGCCTGCTGATCAGTGTGTTAGTGTCCACTGAGTAAAACACCTGCCTACTGAACAGTGTGTTAGTTCCCAAAGGGTACAACAGCTGCCTACTTAACAGTGTTTTAGCGTCCGACAGCCGCCTGCTGAACAGTGTGCTAGTGTCCAATGGGTAAAACAGCGGTCTACTGAACAGTGTGTTAGTGTCCAATGGGGACAAATGCTGCCTGCTGAACAGTGTGTTAGTGTCTGACAGCTGCTTGCTAAACAGTGTGTTAGTGTCCAATGGAGACAACACCTGCCTGCTGAACAGTGTGTTAGTGTCTGACTGCTGTGTGCTAAACAGTGTGTTAGTGTCCGACAGCTGCCTGCTGAACAGTGTGTTAGTGTCCAATGGGGACAAATGCTGCCTGCTGAACAGTGTGTTAGTGTCTGACAGCTGCCTGCTGAACAGTGTGTTAGTGTCTGACTGCTGTGTGCTAAACAGTGTGTTAGTGTCCGACAGCTGTCTGCTGAACAGTGTGTTAGTGTCCAATGGGGACAAATGCTGCCTGCTGAACAGTGTGTTAGTGTCTGACAGCTGCCTGCTGAACAGTGTGTTAGTGTCTGACTGCTGTGTGCTAAACAGTGTGTTAGTGTCCGACAGCTGTCTGCTGAACAGTGTGTTAGTGTCCACTGAGTAAAACAGCTGCCTGCTGAACATTGTGTTAGTGCCCAATGGGAACAACAGCTGGCTGCTAAACAGTGTTCTAGTGTCCACTAGGTTCAACACCTGCCTGCTGAACAGTGTGTTATTGTCCAATGGGTCTGATTGATCTGCAATGCACTGAGGAGGCAACATTAAACCTGGGCCTGTGATGATCCTGGAATCTGTACTGGGATTGTTTAAACATCGGCCGCTCTTGAGAATCTTCATCGTGACGTCAACTCAGGGAGTGCGAGGCACTGCTGTAATAGGGAGTGTGTCAAGCTCAGTGACCTGGATCCTTGCTGAAGGCCACGGCCAGCACACTGAGTTAGCAAGTCATTAGAGAGTCATTCATCAACAGCTGTGCTATTTTTAGTCCGAGATATACAATCCCCATTAGGTATCTATAGGAAATGCCATTACAGAGCAGAGGCTGCCAGTGTGTGGCCAGGTTTCTATTAAATTATTTGTGTAGCTTATTTTTAAGGAACCCTCTATTGAAAGTCAGCCTGATTTATGAGACTGCTCTGAGGATGTGAAGGTGACAGCCTGGTACGGCTGGTTAAGCTGCCTTTGATGTGGGTGTGTGCGAGTGAGTGAGTGTGTTTTTTGTGAGTGAGTGTGTGAAAGAGTTTGATTGGATTGTGACTAACTATGTTGCTGATCAAGTTAAATAAAAAAAATTAAAAATTCAAGTTAAATAGAGAACGACACAGCAAATTTTCATAAAAACTAAGTACCAGATTTCCTCTAACTCATTTACCACTATAGGAGCTAGTGGTTTAATCAGACAGATACTGCACTGCGGACTGCGGATTACAAATCCTTGACCGTCACTATTCCCTGTTCGCCTTCGGCTGTGATACCATGGGCTGGACTTACCAGCTCTGTTAAACTGGTTAACCTCCGAACTCTCGCTCTTCTGTTCTCTATCCTCAGTGAACGGTGAGACCTGATTTGAGCCCTGATATAAGTGGTAAAAGCAGGTTTAAGTGAGTGGATGAGGGTGTAAACTGCGCCCCTCACCCTGGATGAGAGAGGTAAATGTGCGCTTATGTGAGTGGATGAGGGGGGAAGCTGCGCCCCTCACTCTGGATGAGATTGGTAAATGTGTGATTGTGTGGGTGGATGAGGGGGGAAGCTGCGCCCCTCACTCTGGATGAGATTGGTAAATACATGCTTGTGTGAGTTGATGAGGGGGAAGCTGAACCCCTCACCCTGGATGAGAGTGGTAAATGTGTGATTGTGTGAGTTGATGAGGGAGGAAGCTGCGCCCCTCACCCTGGATGAGAGTGGTAAATGTGTGATTGTGTGGGTGGATGAGGGGGAAGCTGTGCCACTCACGCTGGATGAGAGTGGTAAATAGGTACATGCGCTTGTGTGAGTTGATGAGAGGGGAAGCTGCTCCCCTCACCCTGGATGAGAGCATCTGTCACCCTAGTAGATAATCCATCGTAATGCTTTAAACACAGCATTTGTCATGTTGTATCACATTTACTGGCCTTCAGAAAGTAACACAAAATGGGAGTGCAGTGCTTCTCATGAATTATTCTTCACCCATTTGACATTTCCCTAAAAAGTGAAAAAGCAAAGGGCACGAGGGCTTGAAGATTGAATAATGTCAACACAAGCTGTAGGGCTTGCTTTCTGCAACCGCTGCTTTTGAAGCTTTTGCAACAGCTGAAAGTTGAATATTTAATCTTTCCCTCTTCACAATGAGCCATATCTCCTATCTCTGAGGAACCATAACAAAGCTCCGAAGACCACATCCAGGTCCCACTGCCAGGGACCCCCTCTTCCCAGATACCCTTGTGTCACTCGCCGTGTGTTATACAGGTCTGGTGGCTTGGACTCAGGTGGGGTTCTCTGCTCTTTCCTTGGAACTCCTTCTATCTGGACATGAGATTCCTCATGGTCAGAAAGCTCATTTCCCCATTGCCCATCCACACTTCAGCATGTTTATGAGCTGTGATTAAATTGGCCTGTTGCAGCAACCCCCGTTGTTTCTGGTCTTTATTCTGGAAGTTGTGGATTGGAATCAGCAATTTCTTGTCCACTGTAGCTCTAGCTGATGGTAACAGTGACCATTCACAAGTTTTCCTCTTGGTGAGCCCTCACGGGTGAAGTTTATGTAAATCAGAGTTCTTCCATGGGCATTAACTGTCAAGTAGAATAATGAGGTGTCTTCTTTAAACGGATGTACCCTTTCTATGAATATTTAAAGACCTTCATTCTGGAAACCTTTGATCCCTGAAACAGGGTTCTTTAAAAATGGAGCAACAACCCACGCGACTATAAGCAGTGAAGGTTCCTTCCACAGTTGCATCCATACTGTGTGGCCTGGCACCAATGAAGGTATTTACACTGTTACTTATTGGATAATAATCAGCAAAATCAGCAATAATTTATCTTCAAAGTGAATCTTTAGCCAATAGGATTCCAAAGGCTTCAGGGGGTGGCACAAGAGGCTATATTGTGTGTGTTCGTGCATGTGTGTGTCTATTTGACTGTGTACATCTGTGCGTATGTTTGGTAGGGGGCTGTCTCTTATGTTTATGGGTGTGTATTATTTTTCCAAAAAACTGAATAAAAAGGAGCCATTATGCCTGATGGCTGAACATGTGACTTATGGTTTTGTGGATTGATTGAATTTTCCAGCAAGGTTTTGTGCCCAATATGTAATGCTGAGTGTCAGCCAGGGTTTCGCAAGTTACGATGAAAATATAATCAGTGACTGAATACTGAATGTGAGGGTCTGAATGATATCAGTAATATTCTCCATTTCTTTACTTAAAAATAATTTAAATTTATCTAGAATACTTTTAGAATAAAGTTTACCTTGACAACCATTATTTAAAAAGAACTAACAAACCTAAAGTGGTTATTTTGTAATATTTTAATATCAAGATTATTATTACTTACTCTTGTGAGGTTTTTTCTTTTTTTCTTCCAGCAACTCGTTTGAACTATACAATGTTCTTAACTAATAGAGTAATAGCTATGGAAGCTACCTAAAATAACAATACTTAGGTTCTACATAAGCTGTTATAAAAGCATCTTTTTGCAGAATAATAATGCATACGTTTTATACATTATATATGAACTAAATCGTATCTGACTTTTTTCTCTGCAATAGTCATGTACCATGTACTATGTAATTACCATGTAATTACTTCTTTTATTGCAAGCCAATTAAGTAGTTTTCCTTTAGATAATGTATTCAAATAATTGATTGAGTATTAAATTAATAATTGATTAATAATGACTAACACCTATTCCCAATTTCAACTATTATTTTGGATTATATCAAATTAATATATTCAAATGAACTGAAATGGCATCTAAAATTTAAGTAAAATTATTAATACATTATTAAATGAAATTTTCAATAACTCTTACCAAGTTAAGTTTTCATTTTTTGTGATACATCGTTACAGGAAAATGTATTAAATAAAAACCAATTATATGCATACATAACTACGTAAATTCCTCATAGAAGTGGATAGAAACTAAATGTTGTGAGCACTGTCTGACTGGTTTGTAAATTAGCCAGCCAGTTTAGCAAATCAGTTCGGATCAAATCTATGGTTGATTACGCCTGTCTGTGATCAGGGAATAATCTCTGAGAGAAGAGAATGTGGGTCTAGGTAGAGGATGAGTGGAGAAAAAATTGCAAGTAACTTTGTTTCAAGATTATTGTTATTTTTTATCCGTTGAACCAGCAACCTTTCAATAACAAGCCTGTTGCCTTAACCATTACACCACAGCAACACTTTAAGACGAGATCTGACTGAAAAACTTTCACGGATATCCTAATATATATTTGCTGCACAGACTGGAAGGAGTCTGCAGACTTCAAGCAGGCTGATTTTCTACAATCCAAACTAGTTGTAACCACTTGCCTGGTATCGGATAATTAGTGTTACCTATTTTATGCTAGCAATGTGCTGAAAAAAATGGAATGCTATGCAATCTTTTTAAACCCTTTCTTTACCTGCTTGCTAACACTAAGGCATGGACTTAAGTGGATTTACCAAGCGTTTTTTTTCTTCTTTTTTTAATGTAAAGTTTGAAGTGGGATCACATCACAGGATTTTCTTAGATGGTAAATAGAAATTGCACTGAACTGTACTGAACACGAAAAAAGTTGACAACATATTTTGCAAATGCTGCATTCACTGACTAGATGACAGATGCATGGCTGGAGGGATTTCAGAAAATATTCACAACTTCATTTGCATGAAAAAAATATATTCTAAAGTATTCTCGAATTTTTAAAACTGTCTTGAGGAATACTCCTTGTATTGACAAGTACCCAGAGCTGAATTGTGTCTGTGCACATGTGCTGGCCATCAAAATTGTAGTCGCCTTCTAGGACACCTAGCCTGTGATGCGGCTAACATTCCCGTATCCAGTGTAACTGGATCTGTCAGCTCTGAACCAGTTTTTGTGCTTCTGGATCCATTTCCTGATTTCACAAAACTGTGAAACACTGTTGCGTTTTCAGGAGGGAGTAAATGCAATTAAAGTATCGAGACTTCTTCTATCATTCTCCCACTGCCCAGCGGCAATGAGAGACAAGATTGTCTCCTGTTTCCATGCAGTGCTGCCCTATCAGGGGCAGGGCAACGAGGTTGTGTTCTGAGTGTTTCCATGCAGTGCAGCCCTATCAGCGGCAGCGAGAGGCCAGGTTGTGTCCTGAAGGTTTCCACCCTGTGCAGCCCTATCAGTGGCAACGAGAGACAAGATTGTGTCCTGAGGGCTTCCATCCAGTGCTGCCCTATCAGTGACAGCGAGAGACGAGGTTGTGTCCTGAGGGCTTCCATCCAGTGCTGCCCTATCAGTGACAGCGAGAGATGAGGTTGTGCCCTTTTTCGATGGCACTACACTGGCTGATGCTACCACAGGTGCTGCTTATTAGAGGGTGGAGCTCGTCCCTGTTGTCCTGCTGTCTTTCACATGGAAGACCTCCAGGCTCTGGCTGAGGGGTGACGCAGAAAATGCTATATTTCCTAAACATGCGGAGCAGGACCAAGAGACCCAGATTCATAATGGAGTAGGCCTGCCCCATTAGATTAGCATCAGAGCCAGATAGAGTACCCTTTCCTATGAGGTTAATGTTTCATGGTGCTGATGATCTTCAAACATGCGGGGGCTGTAGGGTTTGGGGAGTTTAATACATCTCTAGGAGATGTAGAAACTTTTTTTGTCACCTGGAAATAACTTGGGGCTGGATGAGCTCAGTACAGATGATCCGAGTGATAAGGCGCGATTACATGCTTTCTGTCATGAAGGCTTTTTGCTGGAGTATTAATGGAGCTGTCATCTTTTGTCCAGAGGGTAAAAGGTGTTCATTTCCTCTAGTGTAACTTACAACTGCCTCTCAGTCCAGTGAACCCTTGACTGGAATTTTCTGACAGGGAATTTATATATTTATAATCAATTGAACCATAATCTAGTTTGCAGATGCCAGCATCTTCAAGAAACAATAGAAAGGAAACAAGACTCCACAGCCTCACGCACACAGCGTGTGGACATCAGTGACCAACATGTTCAAAGGGTTTTACAAAACGGTCGACTGCCAGCACTTTAAATATAGCTCATTTAAGTTGATGTGTATGAATCTCTTAAAGAATCTCTTAAAGATTTTTCTTTGAGCGAAAATTTACTTATCAAATTCTGCTTGTGAATGTAAAATGTTGCTCACTGGGGGATGAGCTGCACTATATACATACGGCAGTGGACATTTTTTCCACAGATTGAAAGAACTAAATTAGACTCCTCCGATCCTCACCATCTTAAAGACAGCTGTCTCATTTCCACTCTGCCAACATGGGAGGTACGGCACCAACTGACTGAGAGCCACATCCCTTATGACGGTATGGCAAGCCTGCAGTCACCCAGGAAGCTGATAAGAGACAAGAGAAACCTGCCAATTTACATACCTGGACCTGGCAGCCACAGCTGTTCTTTCTCAGTCATGATCAGTATGAAAGGATGACATGAGCTGGATTCAAACCGGTAAACTCGGGTCTTAGTCACCATTCACACAATGCCGTTACTAACTGAGCCACTCAGGAGGTCGCTGGATGTTTAGCCTAGACGTGGATCTTCAAGAAGGGAGTAGCAGTTGACTTCAAGGATTTTCATGTGCTGGCCCAACCTGAAAGAAAGGAATATGGGCGATCTAAAGGCCATGGCTGTGAGAGGGTTGATAGCATGCCCTCTGTCAGTGGGCAGGGCAACACCTTGGCTAATGAGGCCTTTTCTCTATAGTGACAGAGCTGCCAGCAGGAACGTTCTTCACAGTGTGCACTCACTGTCAGTGCCACCCAGATGGTGAACCAGAAGGTCTGGTTCTTCTGTAGGACCTTCCCAGCAATACTGCAGTGCCAGGGGAATGTGGGAATGAGCTCTTCCCATCAGGGTACAGCCTTCAACACTTTTGTGTTGTGCCAAGCCATGAGCCATATGGTCTTCCTCTCTCACCTTTTCAGTCCTGTCCGCGTTTGAATGCACGATGAAAGCTGGGAAATTCAGATTTCTTGTTCCAGTTTATTTCAGTTCATTAAGACATCCAAAATGACCATCTAAAATCCAAAAAGACAGTCACCATATTAATTAGTCATATTCTGTGTTTCATCCGCATTTTCACCCTTTTGTAACAGTGGCTCTATTGTGCATTGCTCTGGATAAGAGCACCTGATGAATAAATTTATGTAAATAAATGTAAATGTCTTCAGACGTGTTGTCAGCAGCAGGTTTTTGTTCAGTTAAGCCTGCAGTGATTTAGATTTTTGCAGTAAAACTCCAGGACCACACCGTGGCTGCTGCTCTGCCTGCATTTGCTATTTCAGTAGTGGATATTTATTTGGACATCCCACAATACAAATAAAGTAACTATCTCACTCACCATAAGGGCAATCATGTAGCGACAGAAACTTAGTGTCCCCTATCAGTCCCTTGAGGGTCACTGCTTACCTTTTTCATGCAGTTTGGATGATTCGGTAACCTTTGAGCAGATAAGGAGGTGTTTATTTTCTAGTGTTTTCTAGTGTGATTCTTATAAGAGATTTAGTGCTCCACTGGGTGAATGTCCTCAGTCTGTAAAACAAATCAGCATTGAATTATTTTTTGGAAAGCCCTGCACAATTAAATGTTATTATATTATCAATAAAACAAAACCAGGAGAGTGTGAGGTTAAGTGACAGATGTGTCCCTCATCCGTCAACCCTCTCCAATACTGGCTATTCTTCCAGCAGTTAAAGGGGTCTTCCCATAACCTCAGTGCCCTTGGACAAACTCCTCCAGTCTTACACTGACCCAGCAGTTCAGCTGCACCACACATTTTGCCATTATCGGGCTCCATGCCAGTCTTTGAAAGGAGATTTGTGAAATTGTATTTATGAACCTCTAGGCATAATTAAAATAAATACGACTGCGGCTGGCAGATTGATAAATTTGAATTTGAGGATTTGACACCAACTTATGTCTGAGGTAGGGTTTTGTACTTTTGACTTAACAGCGATTCAGTTGGTAGTTCTGATTTAACTTTTGCAACTCGTTTCAAGTGCGATTTTGGGTTATTTAGAAGGATTTGATTCAATACAGTAAACTGTGATTCGATTCAGTAACTTTCAGTAACTCACTAATTTTTTCACTGTGTTTAAAAAAAAGAAAATTAATTCTGTCAACAGTCCTGCCAAGGAGGTGTGTGTATATATATATATATATATATATATATATATATATATAATAACATAACCAAAATAACCTTTATACAAAATAACATAAAAAGGTATTAAAGATTGAAAATACAAAGTGTATTATGTAATGTCATATGTTATGTAATATAAAATGGTATTTCACAAGCAATGATTTTATGTTTTAAAATGGTGTATATTCCTGAATGGAGTTGTGGGATCCTTGCTACTGATCGTAGCAGAGTTGTTTCCTTCCACGGCATGCTAGCAACTCGTTAAAAACATATCTGTTATGAATAAAAACAAAATATATAGATTATGAAAAATGTGTTGAAGTTATTTCCAGTTCTAAAAGACCAGCTACTGCCACCATAACTAGCTTGCCCGATTTACTATTTTACAATTATGTAAATAAAAAATAGGCTGTCAGAAAGTGGATAGATGGATTTCTCTACAGTAACTGCTGATAAAGGAGGGACTGAATACCGTTTTTTTCTTCCATGTGTAAATTCAAGTTAGGTGTATTGATATTGCAGCATATAACAGAGTGTCATCCTTTAGTTCCGATTGTTAGCGACTTACTTGTAAATAAATAAAAATGTTGATTCTTTCTATTCTAAGCATTTTAAATTGAGTCTTAACAGGTACAAGACTGATTTATGAAAAATAGCTGTTTGGAGAATTGCAGGCAGTATTCTCAATGCTGTTAGAATTCCAGGCAGTAAATCAATGCATTGAGGAAATAAATGATTGTTACATCCCTTGTCTGAGGGAATCAAGTCTTTTGCACAAGACTTGTGTTAATTCAGAGTAATTCACACAATGCACATTCACACACACTCAGTGACCAGTTTAAGCATTAGGTATACCCATTTAGCACTGGGCCCCTTTGCATCCAGAACATCCTGAATTCTGAAATGTTCCAAAGGGATGTTGGTCCATGCTGATATGATGGCATCACCGAAGTTGCTGCAGATTGGATGTGGTACATTCATGTTGCAAACACCCAATTCCCTCTCATCCGTGCAGGCCACTGAACTTGCTGTCATCTTACTGGAACTTTTCTGAGACAATACGTGTTTGTGACGTGTGATCCATGTATCCATATGTTGAAGTGTGATGACAATAGTCATGAAGAGATGTTATTGCTCAGCAACAATGCTCAGATACACTGTGGCATTCAAATGTTGCTCAATTTGGGGGGCCTAACGTTTGCCAGAAAAAAATGGTCTTTTCTGTCATACTGGGACCAGCATGCCTGGCACTGACGATCATACCATGCTCAAAGTCTTATGTCACTCGTTTTGCCCAATCTAACGTTAAATCAAGCAGTAACGGAATGCCTCGATGCCTGTCTGTCTGCTTTATATAGCAAGTCACTGTGTCTGAAGGAGTGATCTATTTTCATGAACCCACTGGTGTTCCAAATAAATTGGCTGCTAAGTATATATATTTGTGTGTGTGTGTGTGTGTGTGTGTGTGTGTGTGTGTGTGTGTGTGTGTGTGTGTGTGTGTGTGAATTGCCTCAGTCGTTTGACAGAATGAAGCAGTTTTCTTATTTAATGTTTTGTAATATCCCTTGTCACTGACATTTTTTCCAAAACGCTTGGAATTTTGCAGTTTTTGTGTACTGCACAATTCAAGGCAAGTTTTTATTAACATTGAGCAGTTCAGTAGAGGAGGGACATCAGGAGAATGCAGCGTAAGGGACTCCAAGCTCACACTTTGTTGACAGTGTGTACACCGGTGCCTTGTTTTCACATGAGAGCTTATGTTGCTAAGCAACAACACTGAACTTTTGAACATTTTCTGGGGACGGGTTTCTATTCGCTGAAGAGAATACTCCCATACATTTCTAATCGCTTGCTCTCTCCAGAGACCTTCTTTATCTTTGTAGGATGTTGCCATGGAGCAAGAAAGGACAGTGGTGTTGTCTCATTGATGACAAATGTAGAGAGTTAGTCGATCATCAAATATGGTCACAGGTCTTTGTATTTTGCTGAAATTACTGGCTTGTGAATGCCAGACAAATAGTGGCAGAATCTTGCCAACTAGATCGCGAGTAGGCCACAGTGCAATTAAGCCATAGTAATTTGCGTTCGCATTTAAGCTCAGCGATAAGCTCAGCCCACAGTTCACACACAAAGGCTGCAAGGCTACAAAGACAACTCGCAGTCTCGTCTGCCATAGCCCAGATTAATGACACATCGACGAGCTGACACAAAGTTGTTCAGTTAATTTGCCATTTTTCTTCTCTCCTATTTAGGTTTCCACTTTGTCTTTTAGCACATGCACAAATAAGTTGCTATGAAGCAATCTGATTGTCTTCCACTGTCACTAAGCAATGAACTCCAGCAAAGCAGTCTGATTGCCTTACACTGTCACTAAGCAATGAACTCCAGCAAAGCGGTGTGATTGCCTTCTATGGTCACAAAGCAATGAACACCAGCAAAGCGGTCTGATTGCCTTCCATGGTCACAAAGCAATTAACTCCAGCAAAGCAGTCTGATTGCCTTCCACGTTCACTAAGCAATGAACTCCAGCACAGCGGTCATTCATTTCAGTGCTATTGATATCCACGTGGATGGAATTCATTTAAATGTATGCTCGCTGTTATCTGCCTAATTGCAGCTCAGTCCGCTATCACACTATGGTAAATGGCATCCGGGAGTTTACTTGGGTTTTCTTTGGTTGTTTGGTCTATCATTCTCTGTGAAATCAGAATTTATAATTCTGCAACGATATAACCTCCTTTCTTACTAGATTTGAACCACGAAAGCATGTGAAGTAGGACGCTGGAGATGCCTGGAGGCAATGAGTTTCTGTCCAGTGTCTCTACCCTCCAAGGGATCTCTCTGTATTTCAGAGTGCATCTGGTTGGTGCTATGGCCCCCTGCATGCTTTACTGAATCCAGCTGCAATTTTCTCCCATTTCTGCAAACGATAGGAAATATTATGTGTTTGCTTGAAAGGGTATGAGGATTTTTGATACCAGGATGGGTGCCTTCTCAGGGTCCACTGGATACTATGCCTATCTCTGCCTCACTGTGCATCTCTGTGTCTCTCTGTCTCTGTGCCTCACTGTGCCTATCTCTGCCTCGCTGTGCCTCTCTTTGCCTATCTCTGTGCCTCTCTGTGTCTCTCCCTCTCCAAGTTCATATGCAGGATGTATTTGAATATGAGCATTCCGAAAAACTATTCTGAATATGATGATTACATGCAAGTTAAATTCAATATACCATTAATATTCACAGTTTGCAAGCAAACCGGCATATTTGTAACAATGCTTTTTATGTAAAAGCTCAATAGCAACTAAGTGAAAATTAACTAGGTGAAGATGTTATTTGCTGTATACACCATTACTTCGAATCGTCTCGAATCGAAGAAAGCAATTATAAATTGAGCTGTAATCTCCTACCATTATGTGTAGCAGTAGACTATGGATGGATATCAGGAGCAAGGATTGATAGGATAGAGTTCTGAAGGATGAAAATTTTTAGGATTTTAAGACTCACGCCTCATTCTAGAAGTTCTGCAACACCACGGAAGGCATTTTAACTCCACAAGTCTGCATGATGCGAGTTGCAATTCAACTTGGTTCCCTAGTTGGTAATTGGGTTTCACAAATCTACAGTGCATAAATTTGTGTTATGTCCTGCAAAGGAATGGCAAATTCCTTAATAAAGCGGCAAATCAGGGTGCCAACCATTAACCATACTTCAGTATTCTGAATAATAACGGAATATTAGCTTGCATGTAAATGTGGTGCCTCTCTGTGTCACTCTGTGTTTCTTTGGTTCTCTCTGGGCCTCTCTGTGCCTCTGCTCTGAATACGACTAAATTGATATTAAAGAGCTGAATGAGGCACAGAAAAGTGGCAAAAAGCTGGTAATTTGAACAACTTTGATGGAACTGACTGTCCAAATGTGATGTGATAGAAGATGAGGAACCATGTAATACCTTGATATGTGTGTGTGTGTGTGCGTGTGTGCGTGTTGCAGGCGTGCGTGACTCTGTGCATTTTTTAGTAGCCTCTTGTCTTTAAAATGTATTTACGTAATTAGATTTTAAGGAGCATGGATTTTCTAACTGACAGTATCATTCACATTCTAATGGTTGTTTGCTGAAATTTGAGTACAAATTGAAGCATTGTTCCTAACATGGAAACCAACCTGGTGTTATTTAGTGGAGTGTGAGCCAGGTCTGTTACATTTTCAGTCCTCTGCTATAGAATCTCCGCTAAAATGCTGTGGCAAGCCTTGATTTTAGTTATTTCCTCTGTCAGTTCCCTGTTAAGGTGGTGTGGCCTGCTAAAAGGATTAACATTTAAAGGCAATTAGGGAATTACAAGATCTGCTTTAAGATCACTCACCCATCTGCCTGAGGGCTTAGCTTCCCCTACAGTGGCGGAAGCCCATTACAGAAAGAGTGCCGGCACACGCATTCATTTGAAAACAGAGCCAGTGTCAGTAGATCCTGAGCGTTTTTAGTACAGAGACGATGCCAGTAGATCCTGAGCGTGTGTTTGAAAACAGAGCCAGCAAGTGTTGTAGTATAGAGCCATTGTCCATAGATCCTGAGCATTTGAGTACAAATCCAGTGTCAGTAGATCACAATCATGACAGGACGTGTTCATTGTCTCTTATATTGAATGGTGATGTGAAAAGGTTCTGCCATAAAATGTACAGTAGGCTCTGCTCATTAAGATGCAGATTGCCATAAGGGATCCGGCGTTCTTGTAGAACAGTACGAGTAGTAACTAGCAGGCTTGTGTAAAGCTGGTCGTGACATTAGGGTGCAAAGTGACAGCAAGATGAACATCAGTTCACAAGGAATATCCGGCCCCTCTGACATGATAATGAAATCTCATGCTGGACTTTTGAGAAGGATCGCTGTTAAACATGTTCCTGAAAAGGCATGTGGTGATTAGATTCCAGACCCTCTGAAGTCCTACTGGGAGTGTGAGACACTTTATGTAGAAAACACATGCTATCAGTATTCTGTTGTAGGGACATGTGAAGTAGCTGTTACTTGTGGCCTGTTCTCTGTATAAACTTCCCCACCAGACCCTTGCAATCCTCCACATCTGGGCGCCTAGTTGTCCCTTCTCTGCAGGTACGAACTTCAATCAGTCAAGTTTTTTCTTCACTTGCACCCAAAAGAGGAACACCCTGACGGAGAAATTTATTCTGCCTTCAAAAAGGAAACTGAAAACTTACCTCTTCCAACAACACCTCACTCTACAGTCCTAAATCTCCCCCAGGAACAGACTGCTCTATTTAGTTTATTGCTTATTTTTATTGTATGTTATCTTCTTTGTAGCACTATTCTTTGTACCGTCTTGTAGTACTCATATAGAATAGTAGCTCAGTATCTGTTATAATCCCTAAACTATGGCACTTTTTTATATCACTCTGGATAAGAACATCTGTTAAATGATTAAAATGTAAAAAACAACCAACGATTAGCTTTGTTTGACCCAGATGAGGATGTGTTAAATATGCCTTTATTATTTATCTTATTTCCATTTTTTATGTTCTGAATATTTAAAACTATTGCCAATTAAAGCAGGGAGCAAAATAACTCGTAGCCACCACATGCCGGGGTCTTTCCATGTCTGAAAGTTCTGATATCTACCCTGTTGTTTTAAGGCACAGTGGTGATGATTTAAGATGTACGTGTCACTCCGGAGGCAGCTGACACATGACAAGTAGCCCAAAATATGAGGGCTGCTTCTTTCCAAGCTGACAGCAGAAGCCCTCAGTCACGTGCGGATGTAGCAATACGAGAGCCCAGCCACTCATCTTCCGGTTGCCTGATGATTTTTTAATTCACCTCGAAGCCACATAGAGTCCCAGACATCCTAACAGGAGAGAAATGGAATTGCTGAACTAATGTAGTCGAGCCAAAGCGACCGTACGCTTATTTAAAGGGGGAGTATCCATAGATGACTGCCCTCTTCTGATTGGCTGGCCTCACTGACAGTGGGGGTTGTGGAGGAGGAGAGGCAGAGAGAAGAAGAGAGAGAGAGCAAGTAGGGGGAAGGAAGAGGGGCTGTGCTCTAGTTGGGATAGGGAATGCCCATCACCCGCCGCTGCTGGCAGTAGCTCATCCTCCACAGCGCTGCTGGGAGCTCAGGCAGCACGAGGTCTGGGAAAGCCGAGGCGAGAGAGAGAGATAACGAGAGAGAGCAAGGGGGAGGCTGCAAGAGCAAGGGAGGAAGAAGAGCTGGGGAGAGGAGGCTGGAAAAAGTTCCATGGGCTCTCCTGTGCGTCCTTCCAAAAGAGCCACGAGTGGAGTCTGGCACTGAGGAAAGGGTGGTGGGGAAGCGCCGGGGGAGGAAGGAGGAAGGGAAAGTCGAGACGAGAAGGGTCCCCTGAGAGTGTTGCAGCACGGCCGGGTTCCGCCGCGTGTAGGATACCCACCTGCCTTTATGCCTCATCTGAAACTTAACCCCATTAGTAGGTTGACCTCAAATTAGGAAAAGGAGAAGCCTCTGCAGGGCTCGGAGAGGGGATTGGATTCTGTCAGTCCATTTTAGAGACATGGTACAGAGTGAGCTGGAGACACCTGCCTCAGCCCCAGAGCATGGATAAGTCGAGCAGCGAGGAGTCAGCCATTCATCGTAGCCCCTCTCTGGACAGCCACGACTCGGACTTCGCCAGGGCCTCTGCCTCCGGCCGGCCCTTTGGGGGCCGCGGCTTCACAGCCGGCGCGTTCTACGGCAATGCCGGCGCAAAGGGCCGGCCCACGACTGGCACTGACCCAGCAGCCGAAAAGACCAGCAACAAGTACAGGGCGCCCGGGGGTGGCAAATACCTTGTCTTTTACCTGGACCTTTCCTTTGTGTTCCTTTTAGAGTTCAAGAAGTGCAACATGGCAAGGGGCTGCTTCTGCTGCTTGAAGTACACCATGTTCCTCTTCAACCTCATTTTCTGGGTAAGTCAGAAATGTGTTGCTCACCCTTGATTTTAGTGTTTAGTGCTATAGGATAAGAGGTACACCACTATTACATGTTTCCTGTTGCTTTATTAGTTCTCTTCCTGGAAGCTCCAGCTGATTCTGAGCTTTAAGGAATGCTCTATGTCACTGTCTAGTCCTTTTTAGTCATATTAATGGTGTTATATGCTTGTCCATTTTCCTAGTGTTTTAATAGATTTCTTGTCCAACCTAGTGTGAGGGTGGAAGTGGAAGGAAGGGGGGAGTCTTGCATGTTTTGCTATGTGCTGTTCTTCTCCAGGGTGATGTGATGCATAAAAGATCAGTTGGTAAATGTTTCAGATTGGACACAGGAAACACAGAAATCCTTCGGGCAGCCGAAAGTGTAGAGCAATATGGGTCAGAGAGCTCTTTATGGCTTTGTACTGGTTGTGTTCTTCATCAGGTTGTGTCCTTCTTATTTTGATGGAAGTTTCATGTCAAAAAGACCACTAGATTTTGCAGATGTGATAATGTTGTCCATGCAGTCACCAGGGGAATCACAGGAAACCTGAAGCTTCTGATTATAAATTTAGTGTGGGGCTTGTACTAAATTAGAAAGCAGGCCCTTTGTACAGAGTCATTCATGCAAGTGTAATAACACAATAACACAGACTACTCCGTTGACCACCGCAGTGGCCCACTCTTTTGAGGTGAGGCTTGTAGGATGATGGGGCATAAGTTCACTCAGACACTATGTCACTCACTCAGTCAGTCACTCACTCGGTCAGTCAGTCTCTCAAAAGTGATACACCGAACATGCAATTGGTCCTCAGATGTAGGGCAGCATGACAGAGCGTGCTACCCATCTGAGAGGGTGAGAGTGGGAGAGGGGGCGCACATTTAAAAAGGCATGCATGGAATTAGGGGATCGGCTACTGGATGCTCTTTCTGGGACTAAAGGAGTGGTGGGGGGGTTTTAGTGATGGGAAAAGCGTTTACTCGTAGCCTCGTAGTTTCGGTTTGTGTGTGTGTGTGTGTGTATGTGTGTGTGTAGCCATTTGTGGCCATTCATTGCCTTGTCAGCCGAGAGGCAATGACACGGCGAGAGGAGGTGTGTGTGTGAATGAGCGCGTTTGCGTCTCTGTCTGTGTACCTGTGGGCACATGTCTCTGCCCGCTTGTGATTGTCGATCAGGACCAGCTTTCAGTCACTGAAGACCTCCGCCTCAACTGCACTGTGCAGTAACGTGGATACCTATAGCTGGTGACGTTCAGTTAATGATTTCCTTATGGGGCCGCTAATTGATAGCCGTTTCTTCTTTCCCTCTAATTTGTTTCTGTCATCAGTGCACAGTGAATTCCAGCACATGGCTCATAAAGAAGTCACACCCGGCTGCCCTTGCTGAGATTGGCTGCGGGACAGGTTAATTTTGTTTTCCCCAAAAGGGCATCCTGTATAATTAGTACCCAGTGAGACCTTGCAGCAGAAGCCCCGAAGTTTGCTCTTTCTAGGAATTGCAAGGTTAACCTGCAGTCAATGGCTCCAACCATTTGGTGCAGTGGTGCACCCCAATGGCGCTCGCCCCAGTAACCTGAAACACAAGGTAAACAGTGCTGAGAACTTACGGCATCTCGGCCGGCTCTTCCCAGTGACGCTATCAGTTGTTCCTCACCATCTGGCTCTCCTTTCGTCTGAGGATTAGTGCAGTCTGAGCCTGGGGTATTGTGGGGGGGGGGAGTCTGGGCCAAATCTTAGCATTTGGTAGTGTGGTCAATTCGTGGTAGTGCATGTGTAATTCTCTTTTAGCCTTTTGGCCTGGCGGAAGTCCCAAGGGATCAGGCTCGTGTGTCTGCCTAAATGTAGCCAGGAGCCGCTTTTGCCTCTGGCAGTCGGTTGTTCTTGTCCACTACGGCTGTGGGCAATCAGAATTTTGCACTTTTCTAACCATGTCTCATCCTCCAGTTCTCCCCGTGCTCACTGCCTCGCTGCTCCCAGAGCCAATATCCCAGCCTAGGAATGTGCTGCCTGGCTGAAATATCGCACCACTCTGCTGCACGGCTACAAACTGCAGCAACAACAGTTTCTCTGTTAGAGGGCAACTCTCCTGGCATTTTCATTATCTTACAAAGCAAATGCTTATTCGGGATTCAGAGTGGAGCATTTCGGCTATCTTGTGTGGAGAGACAATTGGGCCTGTGGCGTCAAAGCTGACATCCTGCGTGAGGAGAGAGGAGCTCTGGAGCTGCCTGGGGGATTGCTTGGGGATTTAAATACCATTCGGTTGTAAGGAGCCTTAGCCTCCCCCAAAGGTTCAAACACCTGAATTAGCGCTTTGCGTTGCATTAGCTGTCCTAGCTCAGTGAACTACCCTTTCGAGGAACGCTGGCCGGGCTGCTTGTTGTTAGTGTGTTGTGGTGGTGTTCCTTATTGTCATTGTTCTCACAAGGCGAAGTTTCAAACCAAAAGCTGAAAACAATGTCCCTGTTTTTGTTTTTGAATCCTGCCTCGTGCAGGAGGGCTCGTCAATCTTGGTGCTCTTTCATTATTAAAAAAAAAATGGACTAGTACATTAGCAGGGTACTGCATATTTTGTTATCAGTCATTTTTATATATTGCTTATTTATTATGTATCAAATGTATTCACATCAGGAGATCAAAAGTTTTCAATGACTGTGTAATACCTGAAACCAGCAAAGTTTTACTGGGGTTCCACAGCCTGCCTTGCATTCAGGATGTTTCTGCTCATCTCAAGGTCTTCAGAAGGAAGTGCTAATGGGAAGTGCATCAGCGGAGCCGGTCTGTTGCACTTCCTATGAAATGTCGGCGGGCCTCATTAGCTCTCCACAGCGTGTCGGATCAGGTGGGGCTCTCGCTGCATTCCACCACGGGGGTCCTTTGATAGCGGGGGAGGAGCCCCAGAGAGTTAGGTTATCCTCTCTCGCCCCCACAGGTCAGTAACCGAAACCTGCCTCTGTGCAAAACCCGCTGCAGACCTTAGCTGGTTGTACTTACAAGGTTCCGATGGCCCAGTCATTGGCAGGGTGCAGGGCGCAGGTATCTTTTATATGTCTTTATGTTCATTGCAGCCTTGTGTCCTTGACATTCTCTCACCGGCCTTTTTCAGGCGTTCCGGAAGGGTGAGAGTAAACCACTGCGCCTTAAACCTCCTTATAATTATCCTCATCACCGTCATTATTTCAGGGGTTGACCATTGAGTTTGTTTTTGTTCATATATATTTGGCATCTATCCTAAAAAAAAATTGGCCGTCATGAGAGAAATTTGAAGGCTTTTCCAGGATAGTGGGTAATACTGATAATTTTTACTGCTTCGACATCATCTTTTAAATACGCTGACAAAATCAATGAAGGGTGTGAAGGCCTCCTGTCCAACAGATGACAAAAATCGAACATGGACGGAAAGGAGGCCTAAGTCCGCCTTTAGTCCAGGGGTTTGGAGGAGACACTCTTGTAAGCCGGATTAACAATGCTAAAACAGGTTTTAGAAGCACTCTAAGGAGCTGTCTCAAACCTTATAAGTCTATACTTCTCACAACTTCAATGATTCACCCATGTGGCACTCAGATGGCACTGGAAATTTGAAGACAGAGGCGGGCAGACAAGTTGCAGGTCTAAAATAGGCACAGGCTAGAAACACAGCCTGAAAACACAGCCTTGGTTATTGCGCTTTCTAATTGTTAGTTAGGCTAAAGGAGTACCCAATTGCATTAATTTGTCCCTCACTTCTGCACCTTCCTAGCTCGTTTTGAGCCAATTCTGTTAACAGCGTGGCTCCAAAAGTGCCTTTTAGTTCATTTCAGCCAGATGCACCTCAGGGTTCTAATTTGTTATGTTTTGTATTGACGATGTATGCTTTAAATGTGAAGGTGTATGGACGAAGGTCCACTGACGCCTATTGTCCCCTGGAAGTCCTGGCAGCAGGGCCTCTGCTGTGAATGCTCTCTGTTTGAACCTGTTCAGTGATTTTCATCTCCTGCACTGACCAAAGAAAAACTGAAGCAGAGGATATGCCATTAAAATCATTTAAAGAGTTTTTCCTTAGAGAACCCACAAGACATATGAACCCACAAAGTATGATATATTTTCCTTAGCTTAAAAACGCAATGATAAATGCTGTTAGCCTATTCAGATGTACTCTGTGCCTTAGAGATAATCCATTAGTCCAGAAATATGGTACTCCTTTGTCTGGAGAGTTCTGTATGTTTTGCCCCTGAGAAGGAGCCCTGCAAGTCCTCTATCAATGCAGAGATAGACCATACGGCCTCCCTATTTTTGGGAAAGGGTCTACATATGTGTCATGAGTGATTCATGAGTCAACAATATTGCACTTATCGATTTATCGTTCTTCGTAGTCCTTAGGGCAGAGAAATGTGTTCCGGAAGAGTAAGTGTAAATTCACAGCGTCTGAAACCTTCTTATAATTACCATCATTACTGGCTGTACATACAATTACAATTGTTCTGTTATATTTGACTTGAACTCTTGAAATTCTAAAGAAAAATTGGAAATCTTTTCCAAGGGAGGCTGGTAATACAGATAATTTTAAAAACAACTGACACTGCAGCCACTGACTTTTTAATTGACTCTGTTTGAAAGTAATTGCTTTTACAAACGCAAAGAAAGATTGGAACTGCATTGTGGTCAGGTTGTCCTTTTTCATCTCCAGCTGGGAAAAGTGTTAAACCCTACTCCCAAGTTTCCCATCACCAAACTTGGCATCATTAGAGCCCAAACACCCTGTGGCTGAATGATTCTCCTGCAGTTTGGTCCAGCAGCTAGTCCCCAGCCTCCCTTCATTACCTCTGCAAAGTCAGAGTTAGAACGCCTGTTATTGGTTCCAAAAAAACATTTGTTCTGTCAATCTGTGGTGGTTCACAAGAGAGTGATCCTTTTTCAATGTTCATCTCTTTTAGCTCTTGACCCCTTGGAACATAGAGCACAGGCCGTTGAAGTAGTCTAGCACGATGACTACACACCGGCTGAGGTTTTTTAATTCGATCAGAGATTTTGGAAACAAAGAAAACATTTTTCTTACTTCAAAAAGACAAAATGATTGAATTAAGTCTTTTTCTGTAGCCCGTTTTCATTGGCTCTCCTTATTTGGCTTGCAACGGGCATCACGTTGGCTTAGATAATGCATAACGACAGACGCAAACAGCTGTGTGGTCGGAATGCGACGGCACAGATCTTCAACGCCACCCCCAAAGGCAATTTGGGAAACCATCACAGGCCCTGTGAAACTCAGAGTTTCTTCAACATGTCTTCTAGATGTAAAGTTCCTTCAACGTGTATTCTAAAATATTTGCATCCATTAAAAGGGAAAGGAGGCTTGAGCTTCAGGTCTGACGTCAGGTCAGAGATGGCCAAACGTGCACAATTAATCACAATTAATCCTTGCAGTTTAAATGATCTTGATCAAGATTTAAATATCTCTGGGACAGATTTGTGTGATAATGGGCGAATGTGACCATGTGCTCCAGAAAAATTTTAAGGCAAGCAAGGGAAGGGGGTGTGGGGTGGTGTAATCGGAGAGCATGGGGGAAGAGGATCGGGGCCAAGGAGCGTTATCGAAGGACGAAGCGTGTGACAGCGTCTGTGTCAGCGGCACTCCACTGATATCAGTCCCACTGCCTTGCCAAAAAAAAAAAACATCAATCTGCCTCACCACTACACCAGGGGAAAATGCTTACTGAGCAGAAATGATGCGAGAGGAGATAGGTAGCTGGAGGCATATTCCCTTCTTCTATTACCTCATTTATACTAGAGATAACAGGGATGTTTTTGGTGGCATTTGGGACTTTTAGTTCTCTGTGAATATTTGAACGCACTGCCTCCGGAAGAGCATTTTGCAGACGGCGTGTGCTGTCAGATTAACTGATTGCAGAACAAATTTAACACAAGACATTTTTAATAGAATATGCCGGCACAACTTAACCTTCAAATCCCGTGCTAGAGGGATCTGAAAATACAAACCCTTGTCTTTTTCAACAACTCACCCATACTTTTGGGTTTTGAGGTCGATGAGATAACAACGGTGAAGATACTGTGCAGGTGTAACCTTTTTGACTGATTTTATAATAATATTGTGCACAGTATGACAAACTGCTTTAGAAGATTTTCTAACTGCTTTAGAAATTTCTCCCATGGCCTTGAAGGGAGTGTGATTTTCTCCCTTCAAGTTAACATAAAGAGACAGACCTGTCTTTCTTTAGGGAATATTCACTTCAAGTCAGCTCCTTTGTCTCTGTAATAAAGGGTGACACAAACCAGGAGGCCTGTAGAAATGCATTAGCCTCCTCCTGCTTGGAGAAACAAAACAAAAAACTCCTGGTGTTTCAGCTTCAATTAACCCTTTGATGAACGTTGAGGCCTTGACGCACTTAGCTAATTTTGTGCTGGCACACTGGAGAGAGAAGCCTTTTAAAAAGAGGAGATCAGTTTTCCTGCACCTCTAAGGACTTTGTGTCCGCCTTTTATAGCTGAGATATTGGTGCCCTTTTCCTCCAACCTCAGAAACTCCATTATTGATCTCAATGTGCCCACCTGATCTGCCGCCATGGCCATTCTGGTAGACACGGATACTCTCTGCGGTCGTGGGGATCATCCTATCTCCCCCGCAGGTCTCTGGGTGTGCAACACAATGCCAGAAGGCTGGCCTTTCCTCTGCCGCAAGCCTGAGCCTACAAACTTTTTCCACCACGCAAACGCTGTTGTTTATTTATAGCCAATCAGGTTCTGTGTGGAGTTTACTCTCGCTCCCGAGGAGGAACAAATGGCTCCATCAGCAGCTGCTGCATTATCCGCTTGTCCTGCTTTATCGAAGCATGAAAACCGAGAGGTTTAGTTTACTGGCTGCACTGTAGGAAAATCCTCACTGCTGCTTGTATTTAATCCCTGTCTTATAGTGGCTTTTTATTTTCTTGCATCACCTGTAGTAGAGGAACAGAAAAACAAATGTGAGGGTCGATCGACCCTCCTAACCCCTAAGCTGAATATTGTTCCTGGTTGTAGGAGCTGGCAGCAGTCATGCGGCATGATGGGATAAACCTCCATTCTCCTTGCTGGTTCCTGTTTGAGGTGCGTGGGCGGACCTGCGGCCCTCGCCACTCCCACTGCAGTGCTTTGACGTCAGGAAGTGCCCCTGTGCGCCACTGCGAGTTGCAGGTGTTTTGGACCCCCAGAGACAGTGTCTATTTCAGCAGGAGAGAGGCCAGAAGGCCACTAGCCTGACAGTCTCTGCTTCTTTGGGGGAAGTAAGAGAAGCTGGTCCCCCCGGCGGGAATATCAAGCATGGTGTTTGTTCAAACTATTATTAATTCGCTAACTTCCCTCAGTAAACAAGCCCTTCTCTCAGGAGCCTATTTATATAATCAGGATGGGCCGTTAAAGTTAACTCCGTAGTTAAAGCCTTGCTTAGTTATTGTGGGTATTAAGGAAGGAGATTCCCAGTACATGTTATCCTCAGTGCTAGAGGGGCACAGTCCAGAATAGCGCTGCCCATTTTGGTGAAAATTATTTGCTGCGTGGATGGACTCTAAAACAAGAGTCATACATTTACCTTGTCTTTTCCAATGCCATGAATGTCATTTGGAAAGGAAAACATTATGAGCAAATGGGGATAGCAAATGAATCATGCTCCCAATAAATTAGATGAAATTAGCATGGTGATTAGCATGTCATGCCTATAAACTCACAGTGGTTGATCGGATTCACCGAAAGACCTACTACTTGAATGTATCTGTTGCGTTGTGGGACAGCGGCTAACGTTTGAGAACCTCTGCTGATGTTTTTGTGTGGATCATCATGAGCTCTGTGTTAGTGGCTTTTGAGATCTACTTTATACCCCAGTTCTTAAGCCAAGGACTTATGGAGGCTTCTCGATTAAAAAATTTGTTCTGCTCACATATGCCAGATATATCTAACATGATAAAGGCTTTACTTTTCCTTCACATCTTTAGGTTAGAACAATTGAGGGCATCTCCAGCCTTCCCTTCCCTTCTCTTGGGAGAATCTTGAGTTAGGGGTGAGCATGGATGCAGATTAAAGGAGCCGTAATTGCCATGTATCTAGCATTGTCTCTCTGTTTTATTTTTACCATTAATTAATGTTATTTTAGCTTATCCTCCCTGTCGTTGCACAAACTACGCCCTGCGGGGCTCCAACCAGGTGCTCTCTCCACTGAGTATCATTCAGTTGCTTTAGCTGTTACAGATTGTGTTTCCGTTCTCCCCAGGAGGTGGCTAGGTTGTTCTTTCTCCTCAATGAATGGGGAGGGCAACAACAAAGGTGTTTCAGAAAAGATAGACAATGGGAGAATGGACTGGGGTTAGGGATGGGTATAGAAACTTGCTTCCATAATTGTGCCAGGTTCCAAAATGTCCAGAACCAACCAAACCAAAACACAATGGGAATTTTGAGACCCACATTTGATAATTGTCCTAAAAACCGTAGACAGTTCTGCCTCTTATAATCCCTCTCTATTTACAGCTTGTTTATTGACATGAAATCAGAAGTGCTGGAGTTGTTCCTATCGTCATGTTACATGCGATCTGTGGGTGTGCGTAGTTCAACTTAGGTAAGCACGCAATGCCAACAAAACACTTCAATGTGTGGCTTTACTTCCAAATGCTTGCAAAGATTGCATAAAATGCAATAAATGTAAAAAGATAATCCCATACAAAGGTGGTAATCCTTCAAACATTATAAATAATATAATCAGCCATGGTATTAATTTGAAAAAAATTGTATGTCTGTGAACAGCAGCATGTCTTGGAAAAGCATACAATGGGACCACTTACAGAGACCCTACAGTATGCAGTATGCCAATGCAGTATTCGCCAGAAGATTTATTCAGGCCAAATGAGCCTCAATGAGTCGCAGACAGGATTGGTTGTAGCTGTGGAAATAACTTCCATCTTAGAAGAATTTGGGATGAACCTGAAGATGAAAATGCTTGCCATTTTGAAAGGGGAAGATTCTACTCATTTGATAATATTTTATACTTCTTGGCAAAACTCTCTAAATGCCTTTTCTCTGAGGTGAATGAATCTCCTAAACTCAGTAAAACAAGTCAAAAGAGCTCATTTTCAGGTTTTAAATTGTAATTCAGAACTGTTAAAAAAAGAACCAAATCAATGAGTGGAACCAAATTAGGCACTGACACTGATAAAGTCCCTACAATACCCAATCTGGTATCTGGGGGTGGGGGGGAGGATATCATCAGTCAAGGATGGGTATCTCTCTCCTACGCGCTTAGGCATTGTTTAAACAGATAAGAAATAGAGTATCTCCTCAGAGTGAAATAAAAATACATTTTATTAAATGCTAGAATAAATGTAGAACTTACTCTTGTGCTGATGCCGTGTAAGCAAACTTCATTAAATTGTTGCCTGGGATCGTGGAATGACATATTGCAAATCATTTGTGTAACTAATACATGTTTTTAGTGCAGGGAAGATCGCATTGCATCTGTGACAGACAAAGAATGGTTTGATGGCTTTGCTAATGTTGCGTAAATCTCTGGTTTTATCAGCAAATCTTTTAATGCAGATTTGGCTTGACTCGGTGACTTAACACAACAGGGATGCTGCGGATCGGTAAATAACACAGTGCTGCAAAATATCCATCGGCCAAATCCGTGTTTAAAAGCATGTTGATGCTTTTTCAGTCTATTATGTGGAGTTTTTACTTAAGTCTTTATACAATGAAAAGACGAGGCAACCTCAATATTCTTTTACCATTTGAGAGTAGCAGAGAAGGTTTTGGGTAGAATGAACCCCTTGAGCTCTCTCTGGCCTTCTCCCTCTCCCTCCCATAGCCACCTAATTAACCTTTCTGGTATAATTTGCTGAGAGAAGTTAGGCTGCCTCCTGATCTGTACACTCCCCATACCCTTTAGTTAAACTTTGCTCTGACCTTTTATAACAGTCTGCGAGTATCATTTGGTCTTTGACTTAATGTGCATGATTCAGAGCGAAGTCATATAAAGTAGATTTTTTGCCTAGTTTAAAAATGTATGTTATTGTTAGACATTAGCTTTAACCAAACTAGTGCGATGGGATTGCTAACATAGGAGGTCAGCGATTGCACTCAGCTTCCCAACTTATTTTCCTCCAAACCCAACAAAGTATGTGGTTACTCAAATGAGGTTGATTTATTAGAAGCACAGCAAGCAGATGGGAAGATTGGGTGGTATTGATCTTCTCACCAAAGCCTCTCACATGCCACTGAACTTCTCTGATACCATCTCTCTTGGTCTTCTCACCCATGCTTCTCACACGCCACTGAGCTTCTCTGATACTGTCCCTCTTGGTGTTCTCACCCAAGCACCTTACACGCCACTGAGCTTCTCTGATACTGTCCCTCTTGGTGTTCTCACCCAAGCACCTTACATGGCACTGAGCTTCTCTGATACTGTCCCTCTTGGTGTTCTCACCCAAGCACCTTACACGCCACTGAGCTTCTCTGATACTGTCCCTCTTGGTGTTCTCACCCAAGCACCTTACATGGCACTGAGCTTCTCTGATACTGTCCCTCTTGGTCTTCTCACCCAAGCCTCTCACATGTCACTGAGCTTCTCTGACACTTTCCCTTTCTAGGCAAAGGTTATTAGGTCCCTCTCTCTAAATAGCACCATGGGACTAGTGGGAAGCAGAGTACAATAGTACAATGCAGCATTCATATAAGGTGTTAAATATGACACACATTTACGGTAACCAGACGCTAGTGTGTGTGCGCTGATGGGGACAGCAGATGCTGGTTTGTTTGTGTGTGTGTGCGCATGATGGCTGATGGTGAGAGCAGACGCTAGCTTGTGTGTGTGTGTGTGTGTGTGTGCACTGATGGAAAGCAGACACTAGCTTGTGTTTTTGTCTGTGCACTAATGGGGAGCACAGACATTAGCTTGAGTATGTGTGTGCGCTCACTGATGGGCAGAGCAGACTCAAACTTGCATGTGTGTAGGGAGAGCAGGCGCTAGCTTGTGGTTCAGCTCTCTGCATCAGCCACAGTGCAGGCCGTTTGAAGATCTGATGCACCCCAGGGTTGGGGGGTCGAGCTCCAGGTGTCAAAAGCCGAGCACGCTGAGTGCATCACAGGTGTCAGGGAGATATGACACCCCACTGTGTCTGGGTCCACTGTAACTTCAAAGGGATGGTTCCAGGGGATGGGTTGCCCGGCTACTTTCTATATTAAAAAGCCATGGTTTATTACGCCGTTAAACTAAAAAGGAAGGTGGGGGGGACACAGTGGGAAGCCCCATTAGAACATGCAAAATTTCTTGCATTTAGTTACATAGTTTGGTGATACTTTATAGTTCTGTGTGCACTGCATGCTTTTGCATGCATAGAAATCTTTTTTGGAAACAAAAAGTCTGTAGATTTAGCACAGTGTTGAAGAGGAGAGTTTTGTGTTCTGTAGACTTAGTGCAGTTGGGAATGGGACAGTTTTCTGTTCTGTAGACATAAGACAGTTGGCAAGGTGACCATGTGTATCCAGGGTATAGTACCCTCAGTGCCTTCCCCAGTGCGTTACCCTGGCCAGGGTCATGCACTGAGGGTACTATACCCTGACCAGGGACACGCACTGAGCAAGCAGGGTATAGTACACTCAGAGGAGATGCTGCCTGGTGCTAAAGCATCTGGGGATTCTGGGATTGATTTCCTGGACCTGGACCTGGACCTGGAGCAGAGCCACTGCGCAGAACTATGGGACCCCAGTGCCTGGCCAATCTTGCCACACCCTCCTCCTCCTCCTCCCTGGGGTGGAAGGAGTCAGCACTGTCGGTTGAGGGGTCACTTTTTCTGTCCAAGCAGCAGCTGTCTTTGGGAGTTCTATACAGTTTATATTAATTAGCTATGACAAATGGACAGAAATGTGGCTTGTTGATTAATAAGATGTGAAATATTCTCTCATGACCATGCCGTTCTGTGGGGCTGGGATATCGCCTGCATTTTTTTCCTACCAAAAGATTGTGCAGCCTAACCAGGTTCACCTTGCTGGTCATACATATTGCTCCGAGAGAGACCCAAAACCTCCTACACAATTCTCATGTTCTCAGCCCCTCCCTTTCCCTATTCCAAAAACTCTTTTCCTCTCTTTCGCTCACGCTAGCACTCACATATTCACTTTCACACTCTCAAAGACATGCTCACACACACTCAGTCACATACACTCACACACCTACACACACACACACACAGTCTCACACACTTAGACACTCACAGACAAACACATACACACACAGTCACAAAACAAACAGTCAGCAAACAGACACACACACACACATACACACTTGCAGCTGAGAACCTTTTCTTGACAAGCCTCCTACTCGGGATGCTGTATTGCCAAAAGAGCTCCTAAACCCAACCCCCATCCCTGCTCTCCTGACGGTCTCCATGCAGAGGCTCTGACAGCTGGGCCCGTGTGGAGTGACAGATCCCTAAGGCTCCACTCCCACTCCTGCCCCCGCAAGCCCCTTCCACCACAGCACAGCTTTCCTCTGGATCATGCCCTGCGCCACCGCGCCGCAGCCTGGGAAACTGATGTTTCTCCATCCTTAACACTGTGCAGCCTTTGCATCCGCCTACCGTGACACTGCAGGGCTTCTCATCTGCTGAAGGCTTTCCTAGTGATATCCCTAGCTGCCCATTGCCAGCTAGATATCTTGTGGCCCTGAATTTTTCAAAAGGGGGGACGAAGAAAGGTGAGCTGGAAAGGTGAGCTGGTCACATTTTCTAGGCACGGTGTGGCACAGGCAGGTGTGCACATCTTCAAGCTCCTATGAAACTAGGTTGGCTGAGCCCATGTTTCCTCTAAGTAGATGCACGCTGAAGACCAAGGGTGTGGAGCCTGTATAATATGAGCTCCCGAAACCCTGGACAACTGGAAAAAGTGACATAATGTAGGGAAAAAATTGTCACGTAACTAAACCTGTTAGTTGAGTTTAGCTTGTATTTGGGTACTAAAATCAACCCTGTACACAGAAGTTAGAAGAACTGTATTTGGTGGAAGCAAAGCTGTGTGTTATGGCCTTTACTGGGACCTTGTCAGTTCCTGGCAGGAGGCCTGGGCAGCAAAATATATAGCATCACATCCCTCTGAGGCAAGGTACAATGCTGGTTGAGTGTGGGGTTTGACCCTCCAACCCTGTCAGACATTCAAACGGCCTGTACTGCGGCTGATGCAGAGAGATGAGCCACAAGTTGAGCGTGGAGAACACAGAGTGAAGACCAAGAGGAATCACCACCATCAGGAATCATTGGTTTAATGTGTTTAACAAGAGGGTATCAGTCACCACCATCAGGAATCATTGGTTT
>JAOYSI010008860.1:0-11272 GCA_025775065.1 Hiodon alosoides | reverse complement strand
TGCCTTTTCACGCTGATCTCAGGTCAGCTCTGCACATAACCTGCTTGTGTCTCAGCCTTGCTCCTCTTTACGGTCCCTCCTTTCCTTTTAGCGTCGCTGCCTTTTCACGCTGATCTCAGGTCAGCTCTGCACATCGCCTATCTATGTCTTAGCAGTCTCCTCTCTCTGTTCCAGTCAAATACCAGCCCAGGTGGAGGAGCTCATCCAAGCCATGAGGGAGAGTGAGGTGAACCTCGCCATGCAGTTTGGTCAGCTCTTTGTTTGTATGCAGGAGCGACAAGCAGCTCCAGGCCTGTCAATGCTGATACAGCACAGGGTTCAGACCATGGGCATTGTTCAGATAGCATTCACATGAGCATTGTGTCCAGTGCTGTATTGTTTACCCTTGAGTGTTTCTCTCTGTCAATCACTCCGAATGCACAGGAAGTGGACTTTGAAAATGACTGGAAGCTGGTGACCCTGTTTATCGGGGGTAACGACCTGTGTCAGTATTGTCAGGACCGGGTGAGTTTCCTACACTGTGAGGATGCTGTTTTCCCAGCCTTATGGTCCGCGAGTGCCCCAGGTGAAGCACTGACACCCGTGGTTAGATCCAGACCGTTCGAGAGCAGGGCACAGAGACCGGGAGAATAACGTCCGCCACCTTTGATGTCGACATTTCCTGATTGCATGAGTGTTGAAGGGAAACAGAGCCCAGATGTGCAGCCCTGCAGACTGTAGCTTTAATAGGGAACTCAATTTAAAAATCTATTATGTTTTGTCAAAACTATCTATATATATATATATATATATATATATATATATATATATATGAATGACCATGTCGCTATGTTTTATCTAGCAGCTAATCATGACATTAAAGCAAAAAAGTTAGTTAATCACATTCTGTGTTGCCTCCGACCTTTATTGACTTTCGTCTGATGCGGTTATAATTACATTGTTCCAGGCCAGCTAGATGTTGTTATCCGGCGAGTGTTTTGTATGAGACTGTGAGGTAATGAATGTGAATGGGGTGGAATGAGTCTACACTCATGAGTCCCGTGCACTAACCCATCACTTTCCACACGTTGGGTTCCAGTCTCAATGGTATTGAGAATACGGAACTGGAACCACGTTTTTTAATAAAACAACACCACCTCTCACAGCATTGGCTTAGAAACATTTGCTGTGACGGCTGTCGAAATTTCTGGTGAGGCAACACAATTGAGTTGGGTTTGTGAGAGTGAGCGTCCGTGCTTTTGCAGGAGAACCTGTCCCCTCAGAACTACGTGCGTCACCTGATGGAAAGCCTGGACCTGCTTTACCGAGAGGTGAGCGGGCGCCAACGTCACGGGGGCCTGCTCAAAGAGCAACTTTCTGTGATGTCTTCATGGATCAGTCTTAGTGCAGTCATAAGAAGGCCGTGCCCGTCCGTCTGTCTCACGTGCAGGTGCCAAGGGTTCTGGTCAACGTGCTGGAGATCCTGCAGATTGAAGGGCTCAGGAGAATCAAGAGTGACACACTCGGTTGCACCCTGTTACAGAAGTCAGTCTCACTCCCTTAGTCATGTCATGTCTGTGTCACCCTTTTCATCTGCGACCCACGACGCCGGTCAGTAAGTAAGTCTGTGTGTCTGTGCCTGTCAGGAATGTGTGTCCCTGTATCATGCTGCCTGAAGAGGATTCGCTGGAACTGACTGAGATGAAGATAATCAATCGGGAGTACCAGGTTGGTTGGGGGGGGGGGGTTGTATCCAACAAAGATATATTCTGTGAAACAAGCCCCACTCCCCCCCGTATAATAATAATCTCACTCCGAGTCAAGAACACTTCAGCTCCCTCTTCGATGACTCAGACCAGAACTAAAGCTCTCTGGCAATTTTGTGACTTCGATTCATCCATCTCTCTACTCAGGAGGAGACAGAGCGTCTGGTCTCCGGGGGGCGCTATGACGGGCGCGAGGACTTCGCTGTGGTCCTCCAGCCATATTTCAGAAACTCCATCATTCCCATCGATTCAGTTAGTGAACCTCCTGGGCTCCAGGTCACCTCTACCCATTAGACGATGGCTACTGGGCATTGTCAAAGTTGCAAGCAAAACATATTACTTATCTATTTTTGTACATTGTCTTTTTATACAGACGCACACACAGACACACGCACACACTCACACACATACACTCACACACAGACACTCACACACATACACTCACACACATACACTCACACACTCACACAGACACACACTCACACACTCGCACACATACACACACGCACAACACACACACATATGCTAACCTTTGTCTCTGCTCAGGTTGGGAAGCCTGACCTGAGCTACTTCTCAGTGGATTGTTTCCACTTCAGCGAGCGGGGGCATTCCCAGATGGCGGTCTCTCTGTGGAACAACATGGTGAGTTCTATGGCGAGGAGGACGCGAGGAGGGGGTTCATTAGTGACCCATTGGTCTGAAGACAGGGGCAGGAGGCTGCATGTGAGTGCAAGCAGCCTGGTGAGCAAAGGCGGCCATGTCCGGTGACAGGAATGTTGTCGTTGCAGCTGGAGCCCGTGGGCAGGAAGCAGGCCTTCAACAACTTCACCCACGACCGTAACAAGCTCCGATGTCCGTCAAAGGTGGGAGAGGTGCTCTTCAGCCTCTCGATGAGAGAGGGTCTATGGTGGAAGTGGGCCGGTTCCGACTGTGTCCCCCAAGCTGATTCTTCACCACCTCTCCATCTCTCTTCCAGGATCAACCCTTCATCTTCACCAGAGGCAACAGTCTTCCTATGGAGCCTGTTCCACACTGCTACCAGTCACTTCCTGTGTGGGCAGGTGCTGTCTTGGGGCTGACGGGCTTGCTGATTGGCTGGGGAGTCACATGGCTCCTCCTCTCCTGCAGAGAGCGACGGAATAAAATTAAGATGGCCAACATGAACGTTGAGATGAAAGGCACCGGTTTTTAATACGTGCACATATATACACAGGCACACAGAAACACAACAAGGTTAACTAAAGTTAATAAATTTCAGACAAAAACCACAGTTATACTCTGCAGTACCCAGTCACGCTCCGATAAACATTACATGCACTACTCTTATTTAGTAAATTAACTTTTTAAAACTAAATATTACAGCTTAAAAAATGCTCCATTATCATGTTCGGTGCTGAAATTAAAACAAGAAGACAATCTTTTAAAAGTAATAACTCACTTAAAAGCCAACACATCAAAACCAATGCCAGTAGATTCGCAGAGTTTTCGACTCGAGTCTACTGCACAGGTCTCTACTTGAAAGAGACTGAAAAATCAAGATATACTTTTTTTTTTTATGTGAAATGTCCAATTAATAAAAGTTCTTGTTTTATTTTTTAAATTTAAACCGCTCGTTTGCTCTGCTGCTGTATCTTCAATTTGTGACTCGGGCAGTCAGGGAGAAGTTGTGATCATAGGGTTGCAGGTGTAAACCTTGGGAGATGGACTGTTCTTCTACCTGTGAGCAAGGTGCATAATTTAGATTGAGTCGGTTGACACTGAGTAACCGATGAACAGTAAAAGATGCGCATTCGTCCTGGATAAGTGCTTCCACCACACAGGATTAAATCGCATCAAATGCACTGGGTGTGTTGTACATCAAGGAATACTCGCGTTTAAATAAAATCTATATTTAGTTAACAATGAAGCAATGAAAATGGTTGAAACATTTGTGTTGTTCTATTGGGAGATATTCAGAAATGGGCGTGATTTGAATGTGAGTTGTGAGCTGTCCCGTTTTCAGAGGAGTCATTTATATTAGAGACAATAGATACAAAAAATAATAAGAAGAAAAATCCAAGCATCACCAGAGCGGGATTGTGGGATAACATACAAAATATAGCCAACGATCATAAAACTGGTTAGTCAATACAAACAAAGGCGTTTAAATCAGCTTCGGTCTCGGTAGGGTTCTTCATTATTGAATGTCGGGCACCGATCGGTAACTTGTGAAAAGTAAAACATTTATGGTTGGCTGAAAGAGAACATTCAGCCACAATCCAAAATGAATGCAATTGTAACTAGGAAGCTGTCGTAAATGGGTTCATGTTAGTATTTCAGAGGTATCACAGTTATCTGGGTATAATTTAGCCATGCATTAATGAATGAATAAATTAATGACAACTTATAAGTGCCATTTGAGCTTTATAGACTTATAAACATACAAATTGCAGAAAGGATTAAAGAAGGTAAAATGCGTGATTATTTTACATATAATAATTATCTGAAATATAGTGTTTTATAAATATTATAATATGTATTCAAGAACGTTATTGATTTCCAGAATGAATTGTTTTTATTAAAACTAAAACTTTGTATGTACATGGAAAGAATACACCTGGTTAGCCTAACTTTATGCGTTAGATCCTTTCCATACTATAGGGTTTACTATAGGTATGGATTGCAATTTGATTGTGTAGGAATTCAATAAACTTAATAGAAAATTAGGCGACTGTATGTTGTTGATTAACTTTGTTTATTTAATTATTTAATCTAAATGTGATTCAATTTGTTTGTGTGTATTTTTAAATTTATTTATAACGACTATGACGATTAATAATATTAAGATCGTTACCACCATCATGTTTACGTTGGACGATTGTATGTTGAAACGCAAAACCCCCTCTGGTGGTGAGTATGAGAAGAGCGGACAATTTCCCGGCAGATTACAGTTCAGAAGATGGCGGAGGGAGAACTGAACGTTGACAGCCTCATCTCTCGGCTCTTGGAGGGTAAGTTAGATTTAAATTCGGCTTGAGTACGTAAATGTATCGATAGCGAATAAAGTTGTTACGATTTAAATTAGTTCAAATCTGATGGTATGATTCTTATATTACCAGACACACGACGGGAGGGAAGCTGACTGTTTATAGAAAGTGTCTTAACAGGGCAAATCGGTTTGTCGTAACGTTAGCTTGCTAAAGGAAAGGGAGGGTTTGGAGAGGGGTTTCGCTTAGTTTGGTTGAATGTATACACCGGAATCCACTCAGAATACGCTGGATTTAAAAAAAAAATTGTTCCTTGCGACCGTTTTGGCATATTCAGTTGTATTTGGCACCGTTAGATAGCAAGTTGGCAGCTAGCTTTTTGCAGTGGTGTCTGTCAGATGTGTTCGACTAACAAACACATTAGACACCAGTCTCGCGAGCGGCTGTTTTTGTTTACTCGGAAAGATGGCTAGTTAGTTAGCTATACTAACTTGATGACAAATGTAGTTCCGAAATGTATTTTAGTCGCAAACATATTTTGTAACATAATGCGGTACATTAGTATTTTTTAAAGTTAATATATAGGAAATGTTTCAGTATTCGCGCTACTTAGTATTTTCAAATCAATTAATTCATAACAAAATGCATTAGATTAGCCATCAGATATTAATCTCATCGTATACTTTACCATCGTCATGACAAAATGCATGCAAACTAGCTGTGTCGCCGTTTATTTTTCTGCTGGCTAGCAGTCTTATCAGCTATGGTATTATTTTGAAAGATCTGGTTAATACGATAGGTGATATTGTATTGATGTTGGTGGAGAAGCAAAGCCGAACTGTTTCCATTACGCGAACGTCTTGACATTCTGGTTTGCGTTGCTAGCCCAGTGGGCGGGAAACCTAGCAAGATGGCAAACTGTCCAGCCACCGAGAGAGCCGATTAATACTTTTGAAGCAGTCGTTTTAAAAAATAAACTCTGATTTATTTTATATACGTAATGTATAATGTCAGTGACGCACGATATTTAGTAAAGAGTGCGGTAAATAGTGAATTTGTCCAGCCTGCTAGTTCTTTCGTTCCACGCACACGCCCCCTTTCTTTGCCTAGCTACGGGTTTCGGTTTGCTTGGCATTCGGTGCACTGACATTCAGTGCTGAGCTGCAATTGAACGTGGAAGTCGTTGAAATGCACGGAATGATGTGCTCTAGAAGACGTACTATTGGGTTATAATGAAATGGGTATGTTTATAGTTTAAACAATAGCTAAATGTCTCCAATTCGAACAGTTATATTTCGGGTTTAAGTATAAACGAAATTATCCGGCTTCTTGCCTTTCCCCAAGACGAAAAACAAAACGTAATTTACTACTGTAGACCCCTAAATGATAATTAGGAGCCCTGGGTGGCTTTCAGACAAATGTGTGGACACTATACCTATGTAATTTCTATCCTTGGATGGTTGTATTAGTGACCATTATACGGATCGTTTACAAATTACTCTTAATAAATATTTGGGTATAATTTGTAAATGAAAATTATTTCATAAGGATGTGTTGTCTAATTGGTTTGTGTCTTGTTGTAAAAAAAATGAATTGTCTGTCTTTTTTTGCCCGACTGAACTTCCTACAATTAACATCTTGATTGATTGATTTGTTTAAGATTTAATTCCTTTTACTTTCATGAATCAATGTGGGTTTTTCCTGACAAACAGTGCCACACTGCCCAGCTTGTGTGTAGGAGAATGCTATTTGTAGGAGGCTTTTGGAGATTGGACTGTATGGAGATGGCAGATTGCATTTCTGTTCCACACTTTCTTAAAGCACTGTCTGTGGTGAAGTTTCTGTTATGGTGTGAACAGGTGTTGTGGTGATAAGGGAGGGGCCTCTTTAACGAACACTCATTGGCGGCTGCCTAATAAGCCTTCCAATTTATGTGGTCGTAATGACTAGAAAACTTGATTCCACCACCCTGCTGTGAAGACATATCTGAATTATATCCATCCTTTGAGTGCAGAAGGTTCCTTTTATAGGCCTATTCATTGCCAAGGTAGCTAGCATTTGCGGAGGTGATTGTTCTGGGGTTCGATTCCAACTTGGTTGTTCTGGTGTTAAAAGGAAAGAACATTGACACTGCCAGCTTGATACCAGAGGGATACTCCCCACTAGGGGAAAACACTGCTGGAGACTTTGTGTAGCTGGGAATTACATTGGAAATCAATGTGCTTAACAGACAACGCTGTACGATGTAGATCAGAGCACGTAAGGATGAGCTGGACTGGCACAATGTGATAGCTTACTTCATGAATACTGCAACTGGATGTGGGAGTTTGGGATGAGAAGCTGTAGACGTTGCAGTATTTTTGCTCTTAAGGTCTGCGATGCCTAAAACAGACCCATTAATGAGAGTGCTTCAGATTGGCAGTCTCCTTAGTGATGAATGACGCACGGATCAAGTGAGCCACTTGCTGACTGACCAGCTCCGTGCGTTGATGCAGTCCACTGCTCCGGAGGACCTGAGGAGGCAGAAACTATGCCATGTATAATCGCACGCTCTGAACTGGCCTCGAACGTTTTCCCTGTAGCTCGTTTTCCTGCTGCTGCATTGCACTACCTGTAGATCATCGAGTTTTTGGTCAGTCACCCAAACGGTGTCCCTAATTTAACAAAGGGATGTGACCCCTAATTCCATTCACGGGCGACTGTGACAGGGAATCTGTTGCGTCTCCTAAAAACAAGGCCGACGTTGTTATTTATCTGATACCTTGTCTCGGTTTGCTCTTTTGGACCTCCGGGATTTCAGTAGAGGAGGTGTGGCAACGCATTTTAAATCAAGAAGAGAGTTGGAGAAGACCTGACTCCTCAGCTGTTACCCTATACTCCAGGGATGGCCAAACGTGAGAGTTGCATTACAATCGGCAACGGATTTAGCACTGATGCGCCAGGTCAGAATAAAGAGGTGAGGTGGCACGAGAGGCAGCAGAAACTTTGGCCGTCTAGGACCAGGTTTGGCCATCCCATATCTACTCCATCACGGGTGGAGAGATGGGCTTCTGGCTGATCTACTCCATCACGGGTGGAGAGTTGGACTTCTGGCTGATCTACTTCATGATGGAGTCTGGTGGAGAGATGGGCTTCTGGCTGATCTACTCTGTCACGGGTGGAGAGATGGGCTTCTGGCTGATCTACTCCTTCACGGGTGGAGAGATGGGCTTCCGGTCGAGAGGACCGAGAGTTACGGCACACTGAAAAATCTCTCTATCCTCGGGGCCCAGCAGTCCAGGCCTGGGATGACGGGAGGTCTGTACACATGCCAACACCCCTAGGCCCCGGGGCACCGCAGAAATGGCATGCTGTTCTATAATACGCTTATCAAAAAAGATTGTGCGCTCGCCCATGCAGGCAGTGTCTTTCGATTTGCTGGATTGGCTTTTTTCCCCTCCCAGCTGAGCTGTCACCGGGACCCAGAGAGTAAGGAATGTGGAAGCGATGTCAGGTTTTCACAAGGCTTCCGTCAAACCCAATTCATTCCACTGTGACATTCAACTTAAGACCTCTCAACATCGGTGGATTCAAGGGCCTTACGTTCTACTGACCAGACTCGCCTTATCCGCGGCCGTCGGGGGTTCACAGACCAGTGCGATCTGCCAAACTAATTTCACATGTAAATTCATGTACTGTATGCTTTAGGCAAAGTCTGCATGTAGTTTATAGTAAGGTTGGATGATCTAGCCTAAATTTCATATCACAATATTTTCCACATCCTGGATAATGCCCATTTAATATCCTGTTATATATTTTTTTCTGAATCAAATTTTATGAGCCCAGTTTATAGTTAGTCAATACAAAGAAATTGAAATAGGAAAATGATTAAGCCACGGTAGTTATGTATTTGGCTTCTGAAAACTTAAATTAAAACTAGGCTTTACATCTTTTAGATTTTATCAGGCAATACAATTTTGACTATGTCACTGGCCAGGTAGCGTCGTAGCCACGTAAATGATGTAGCCAGCTAGCTTGCTAAGGGTGGGTGTTCATCATATCATCAGACAGGCTAGCTAGCCGAGTTAACTAAAACGTACTTTATCTCCCCTCCAGACCCACGTTTCCGTTTCTGTAAGTAGCTGTAGTAAGCAGGCTCACCTAAACATATGGCCTAAATATTTTTTCAAACATATCAATGTATTTTCAGGGTATCTTTTTTGATAAAAATAGATTGGATTGATTGACTGCATCCAGTTGAAAATAAAAGACTGTAACATGTAGATAGCCTAATACCGTTACTCACCTTGGTGTATTGCCCTCGCTGGGTCTGCGTGTGCGGTTACCCTTAGCGTGACTGGGTTTTGTTGTTGTTTTAATGGTGGAAGGTCTTACCGGTTTAAAGCACTCAGCCGCTTAAAACAAATGGCGCAACGTTGACAGAGAGAGCTCAGAAAGGGAATACAGGCCCCGAGATGTCGGGACAACCCTTTCCACAGGCTTGTAAGGAACAAACAGAGGGATGGTCAAATGGATGTGCGTCTAGAGGCCAGACAGACATTGAGACTCCAAGCGTAGTGACTGCATGCGTGCTAACCAGAGAGCCATCTTCCCAATGCATTTTACGGAAGGGCCAAGGCTATTAATGCTAATTATGCCAATTTAGAAAAAGAGCCGTATATTTTTTTCATTTAACATATTGTTTAAATGGGACTTCCAGTTTAGTGGAGGTCCTTATTGTGGAGTGGGATCTTTTCAGCCTGCGCCGGAAGCTGTGGCCTGGGGTGCCGTTGTGGTCCCACGGTGACCACCGTCCAGGAAGCCACGGCGCACATTAACAACGCACTGCATCGTGGTCAGTTAACCCAACGAATCCCTCGCTGTTTAACGAGCACAAGGTTCACGCAAGTCTGCGCTTTGGTACGGCTACAAGCGAGAGGCCCATCGAGTGCTCCCATATACTGCAAATTCAGTTAGACATGGGGGGACTGCTTTATACAGAGGTGAGACATATCCTGATATATCTCATAGGGGTAACTTAAACGGTGTAGGCGGCGCACCAGAGAGGTAAATACAATCTCCCCTGCAGCAAAGGCTGTGGTTTTCAAT
The DNA here is from genome assembly GCA_025775065.1 of Hiodon alosoides. Lineage (NCBI taxonomy): Eukaryota > Metazoa > Chordata > Actinopteri > Hiodontiformes > Hiodontidae > Hiodon > Hiodon alosoides. The sequence continues at coordinate 1,473 of JAOYSI010008860.1, read as the reverse complement.
AAATCAAAAATATAATTGGGATCATTAAAAAAAACAAAAAAACTTTTATTTCTTTATTATTATTTCAGAGATTTTGTTATAGCCTTAAAGGTCAAGCCTTAAATATCAAATTTGATATGATAATTTGACTTTGGAAACCATTGTAGCCGTCTGGAGGAAATTCCCATTCCCATGTTGCATTCAAACGTATTCTTCTGGGAACAGCAATCTTGGTGGTTTAGCGGGATTAAAGTAACTATCGGTTTGTTTTGCTCAAAGGCTGTTTTTATTTTTAATTTTTAATTCATTTCAATCTCTGCTCTCCACATCTGTTTTTTGTCCTCCGTCTCCTCTTGCCCTCTCTTTGCGTTAGACGGGTTGGACCGCGCTCTTAAAAAAATGACTTTCAACGCAGAGTGTCCAGGGCAGTGATGCAACATAACCTAAAATGGTTCTTTTAAAAATAACTCCTTGTCAGAAGCAGAAAAAGCAAGTCAGGGGGCTAGTTCCTCTGTTCCACTGTTCCTCTGTATGCCTGGACATGGGTGTTTGTGCTATTCTGCTGACAGCCTGACAGGATTGCGTGACTGTACCTATCAATTCAATGTTAAATGCCATAGTTATTTGCAGCTGTTAGCCGTTGTTCAGACATGTATTTTTCCGTGTCCGTCTGTCTGTCTAATGGTGAACGTAGGTGTACAATACACGCATGTAGTCAATACGAGGGGTAAACATGAGCCGTTGGAAAAAGGTGAATGAAGTTTTGTTTTTTGTTTTGTCTTTTCCCCCCAGTGCGAGGATGCCGTCCGGGGAAGATCGTCCAGATGACGGAGGCGGAGGTGCGGGGGCTTTGCGTGAAGTCTCGGGAGATCTTCCTCAGCCAGCCCATCCTGCTGGAGCTGGAGGCCCCGCTCAAGATCTGCGGTCAGTGCCACTCTGTTTGACACCCACTTAATTCATTTCTCCCTCTGGCTCCCTTTTTCACATGTGTCCTCCAACCCCTCCTCCCCTCCCTCTCTTCGCCCCGCCCACTGACGGCCCAATCACAAGAAACCGCTGGGAAAGTCTGGACCTCTGTCCCCCTGAGGACTGACCCACGATAAGGCTTTTGAACTCCTGACGAAGGAAGAAACATCTATTGCTTAAGTACGGTCCGGAGGTGGTTTATATAAGAGGCAAAATGCTAGGCTAAGTTAAATCTCTATCTTTCTTCCCCCACACAATGAATACACAGACGCAGACACACAAGCAGCTTTTCATCTTCGCTGCCTCACAGTGGCAAAAGCACTCTCTCCCTGTTGCTCCTACACACTTCAGGACACTCCCACTCTATTTAAGTCTCATGCAGCAGCAGCAGCAGCAGCAGCAGTCTCCGGCAGCTTCACACACTCCACACGCACCTTCTCCCCTGCCCTGGGTGAGTGTGAGTGTGAGTGTGAGTGTGAGTGTGAGTGTGAGTGTGAGTGTGAGTGTGAGTGTGAGTGTGAGTGTGAG
>JAOYSI010008856.1:0-11274 GCA_025775065.1 Hiodon alosoides | reverse complement strand
CCCCCCCCCCCCCCCCCCCCCCCCCCCCCCCCCCCCCCCCCCCCCCCCCCCCCCCCCCCCCCCGCGGGGGCGGTAAGACTGGTGAAATCTTGTGCTCTGGACAGTTCTGGCTTTGCCTTTCTCCTGTATTGATAATCTCTGCTTTAGTCATCTTTTATATTTAAACAGATTGGTTTTCTTAGATCTAGCCCTTCCCCCAGGATACTGTTGCTTCGAGAAGATATGGAGTCAAGGTAGGGAAGGTGGTCTGGCGATCACACATTCAAGTGATATATCTTTCAAACCACTGTTTCCTCAATTTCCTTAATTCCTTTGAATTAACTATCCTCCCCTCAACCAACAGAAATTGTTTTAATTTGCCGATCTTTAAAACAAGGTAAACCATTTTTAGAAGGTGTTTTCTCTCATCTGGTATTTGTTTTGGCTTCAGACTTTAGCAGAACCTTAATCCTAGGGGATTTTAATATTCACGTTGCTTTCCAGAAACGCACTCTCTGATGATAATTTAATCCTTTACTTTGTAAGCATGTTATGGGACCCACATTTGAGAAAGGTCATACCTTAGATTTAATGGGCTAAAAATGACCACAGGGCAGTTAATTTTAATTTGACCCTTCCTGTTCACGTCAAGTAATTTCTAAATATAAAGCAAAATTGTCCACATTACACCAAACACTTTTAATTCCCAACTCAACTGACAGCTGAAATATATGTAATAATTTACGATTCTTCTCTCTCTGCCTTTTTAAACCAGCGAGCCCCCGTCAAGACAAAGGAGGTCGCTTAATCACGCAGGTCCCCTTGGTTTAATGATAAACTCCATGCCCGAATGGCTACTGGCAGAAAACTTAAAAACAAAGGGAAGCTACTGCCCTTGAAGTGGTCCGTAAAGGGTACAAACACCATCTCTTATCACCACTTCTTGGTGCGACGTTTGATTCGAACTCAACGTCTGAGAAGCAGAGCAAAGACCAAAGACAGCTGGTTGGGAACGGCTGCTGTCCCCTGCATCTTCTCGTGACAAGCGAAGCTGTTTGCATGCCTGGCAGAACATCCAATTTATTCAGTCTTTCTAGAACCATCTACGGCCAATGCCCCTCATAAACTCCCTTCCTTATGAATAATTCAAAAATCACAGTGGCACAGAAATTTAATCTAAGGACCAACCAAATCCTACAACAGTAAGGCACTGATGAAGCTTAATCAAACCGGAAAGCAACCTACATCGTTTTTTTTAATTTATTTTTTTAATTTTGTTTCGTCAAACATTTAATGTTGAAGCCATTAAACGTTTCTCAGTTGATGGTTTTGTGATTTGAAGATACATTTGTCAGTTTGATTTTGCTGTGACAATGATGGCTATCTTTCCCTTCAAAGGTTTGGTTTTGGGGAGTAATTTTATGGCTTTCATGGTAATGTAGCAAACGCAACCCCCAAGGAAGTGGAAGGACTAGTTTACGTGTTTTTTTTTTTATCTGACGAGGAGCAGTGGGTAGCTTTTCCATTTTTCACTGCAAAATATGGTATATAGTTAGAATCCCTTGGGGCCAAAGAAGCAGAGTATTGGAACACATCATTTCTTATCTCTCTGCAATGCAAAGAATGTGACATTTTACGTATTTGGGTTTTTTGAAGTATTACAAGCAATTAAAAATATTGGCACTAATATCATTTCTTTTGAAGATTCCATCAGGCAGAGCTTTAATCCCCCAAGTCTCAAACAGCAAAGCTCCTGAGAGTCGGGTCCGCACAGAACGCCACATAAGTACGTACTGTCACGTAAGAATAAGGCATGATTCAATTAAACAAAACGAAAACATCCATTTCTTTTTCGAAACTCAACACCTCGATACCACTTGTCAATCATTCAATTAACATTCCACAGACCCATCTGCACTTGTTCGATTCGTTGTTTGATTGTAGTTTGTTTAAAAAAAAAAAAATGTTTATTGTTTATTTGGAGCTGCGCTTGGGTTCTTTTTTGCTTTGGTGTATTTGCACCTCGTGACAGATGAAGAGGTTTGCTGTGAATCTCTTATCTTTTCATTACTGCTAGACCTTTTTCTGAAATATGCAGGCCCTTTTAGGGAATTTTTAGCTGTAAACTGGTCATCCTGTTGTTGAGGCGAAGTGGTGGTTTTCACTCAGCAGTTTTGTTGGTGGAGCCTTCTGCAGATGGTTGTGTCTGACACATCCACGCCTACGCCCCGGACAGGGTCCCTGATCTCTCGGACAGTTGCTTGTTTTTTATCTTCTTAATTACGTGAAATTAATGAGCTAATGACAATAATAAACAAATGAAAATGAGAATTCTCAGAACATCCACTGTCAAGGGCTTCCAAGGCCTTCAAAGCTGTTTGTGATTTCCGAGCTCACCACTGCTTTTTTTCCTTCCTTTTAATGACGTTCCCGACTGTTATTAGTTAGATTTAGGTTATGACCACGTTTCTGGATTTTTTCAGTCTCATAATGGCTTCCTCGGCTTTCAATGACACCTCTGCGGTTTATATTGGGAAAGGCCTGTTATTTTTTCTGAAGGGACGCTCAGATGGACAAGTGATCATCCGTACTGTCTGTAATGTCAACTCTTAATTATGCCCGGCCACCATTTAACGATCACACATCCAATAGAAGCGGTCCATTTCAATTGAGCGGGCGTCACGGGGCCCAGGCACAGGTGAGCAGGTGAACCCAAGAGAAGCTCCGATCAGGCTGGCCCAATGGGCATAGACTGAGTGGTCGTGGTTGTGGTTGTGGTTGTGGTCGTGGTCGTGGTCGTGGTCCAAAACAAACCGAATCTTTAATTGACAGGATTACATAGAAACTGGGCAAGGCAACGTTTACAACATCTCACCCCGACCGAGTGTGAGTGACGGGGTTATAAGCGAAACAAAAACCAAGTGGGGAGGTGCAGGGCAAATGGGAGCAGAGGGTGACTGGACCAGTGCACATGGGTGTGTGGAGTGTTAAGTGAATGATTGGATGATTATTTGACAGGATCCAGAAGTAGTGACGGAAAACAAAGGTGAAGGCAAAAGGTGACAGCGGGCTGCTCGTTTAGAATAAAAGTTCCTCGTTCTGCAGACTTCTAACAATCTAATGAACACGCCTGTTATTAGCATTAAACTAGGGGGGAACTCCCCCTATAGCAGACAATCTCTTCTTTAGGACTTTTAAATGTCAGGTCTTTGTCAAACAACATTTTCAAAGTTAATGATCTGATTGAGGTGCACAAACATGATTTTATATCGTTAACGGATGGCCTCCCCGCCCAACTAAAACTTCTCTCATGTTATCATGCCTTAAAAATTTGATCAGCTACCCATCGCAAACCAAAACTCAGTGTTCTTTTCCGAATTCTATGAGTTTCTATCTGTCAGTTCAGGTTGGGAATTTCAATTTGACAATACATTGAGAATACTTCAGATTCCACGGCTTTAGATTTCTTCAACCTGTCACGTGCTCTGGAAGTCAATATGTCATTGGACCAATACAGAACCGTGGCCACATGCTAGACCAGAGGTTTAAGCACTGTAAGGAGAGATAACACCCGATAATATAGTAGCTTGACATAATGCCACATGAGCTCACAGATCTGCTGACGCTAGTCTCTCTAACATCCCCATAGGTGACAAGGTGATCCACAAAAGAGACCGGGGTGATTTCTTTGCCCTTAAATTGCAGAATTCTCTCCCACAATGTGTCAGAGAATCCAACTCTGGTAATAGTATTTTTTTAAAACTGACTCGGAAGGCATTTTTAACGAATTGCCTCTATACTCTTAAGTATATTTCATTTTATCAACTTTTATTTATTTATTGTGTTTTAACCAATTAATTCAGTTTAAATGTATTATTATTATTATTATTATTATTATTATTATTGTTATTATTATTATTATTATTATTATTATTATAAAACTATCAATCCTTAATAATATCGCTATTTATTTATAATTGTGTATATCGTACTGTGCGTTTTACCTTGAAATGTTCATGCCTATGTGAAGGGATGGGTAACATGCACATCTAATGGAGTGGCATAGATTGGTATATTCTCCTACATTTGGTTTTTAGTTTTTAGTACGGTTTCTCCTACATGGCCTTTGGAATCCGTTTTGCTTCCTTCACTTAGCTTATATCTTGGATATATTTGACCTTCATGTCCATTGACTTGCCGTTATTGAAGCCTGCCCATACTGTTAGTCCACAATAACCCCTTGAGGTGTTGTAGAAATGTTCTGCTTTGAAACGTATTTATTAGCTTGCATCTCAGCATGTGCAATGAAAAGTGATTCATTTCATTCCTTTGGCTTCATAAGAAGCATTTTTATGCCGTTATTAACTATGCTTGGTACCATTCAGACCTGCTGGGAGCCAAAAGTGCCATCACACCCTTCTCATAAACTCCACAGACTTCTCAGTGGAGAAAACCAGAGGCTAACTTTAATAAGTCAGGCGTCGTGTTCACGGGGATCAATTCTGCACAAACACTGTACAGATACGATGATCTCTATCTTTTAATAATCACCCGTGCAGAGGCTGATAGCAGGCACAGAGAATTGGATAAGCACATCCAGAAAATATTGACTGGTGGATTTGAGCAATATCAATCCGTATGTACTTAGTCATACTCGGATAAGAAAAGAAGGTTAATTTTTAATCAGAAGGGAGAACAGTTTGTTCAGATAGTTACGTTAGTCGAATGCAGCATTCTTCACTCATAGTATTGTTAAAAATGCAAATAGTAAGATAAATGGTTTCCAAACCTTTCACTCTAAGTAATTATCTACAGATACGAACATTGAGATGGAATGTCTTCGTTTTTTAGTGCAATACTATAAGTGAAATAAATGAACTTTTTCCAGACAAAGTTTCTGGAAGAAATGAGGATGGCAACTATTTGATCGCTTTCTCAGGAAATATATTTTCAGTAATCTTCTCCATTAGATCAGGCACCCCACAAAAGAAAATCTGAAGGCAAGGAAGAAACCTGGAAAACCAGCTTCCTGGAAAAACAAAAAACAAACAATGTTATCCGCATCAGGTCACAAGGTTTCAGCGAGACAAAAGGGGGAAAAAGATTTCAGTATTCGTCCCTGTTGCTAAAAGGGGTCTGTTAACTGTGACGGAGAAGACAGGTTTTTAATAAAGTCACTCCATGTCCCAAGTGTCCTGGAGCTCTGGTTCCAGCGCCCGGGCAACGGGCAGAGGAGGAGCAGCAGAGGGAGGAAGAGGAGGAGGAGGAAGAGGCTTCCTGGATCCTGGGTAGACAGCCTCAGGGTCCTCAGGGCTTTCTGGAAAAGCAAATGAAAATTGAGAGTTCTAAATTAGCACAAGGGGTTACGCAGGGAGCCGGTTGTTTCTCCGTGTTCCTCTCTTTTTCCAACTGAGGCAAGCGCCTTACATGTGGAGATTGCCTGCAGCCGGTTAATTTTCTTATTGTCGCCTGGTGTGTTAAGTTAAACGCAGCCCTGTAGCACGTCTTCACAGGGGCTGCTGTCCAAGGTGCTGAACCAAACACCGCTACAATAAATGTCATTTGTATGTACTGCATACTGAGGTTTTATCGGCTCAGATGAAATTTTGAGTGCAAACATAATTATATAGGGAAACTCTTGAGTTTCTCGAAATTTAAATGTAAGGAACATAAGGTTTTTTGACAGTTTTTTTTTTTTTTTACTAAGTCAAATCAACGGCGATGATAACGGCTAAAATATTGCTTTGATTAAAGGCAAGTAAATAATAATAATTACATTTACGATTATAGTTTAATTACTGTTGTAACACTATGGGCACAGTTATAACAAACGTTGTTTTCAAGGGGTAATTTTAATCTTTTTCATGGGGGCTGGGATGGGGTTCAGGCTATGTGTCAATCAGTGCCATTTACTTCTCTGCCTTTTGGGATAAATGACCACCGACCACCATCATCAGATGTTCATCACCATGAGAGGATCCGCCACGTTTTCTTCCTTGGCAACAGCTGGTGACTGGGATTCTCATGGCAGGAGGCAGCAGGGAGCCAAGGAGAGAGAGATGAAGGGGACACAATTGGCCTTAAGTGGAAGAGCTGTGGACGTTACGGTTAGATGGATGTAAAATGTTCTTTTCAAAGTTTTATTGAGTATCTCCTCAGCAGCATTATGCAAAGTGTCAGCGATGTGTGAACAGCCTGACATAAGAACACTGCAGTCTTCCAACCGTGAAAAAAAAAGAGTTTAGAGTTTACTGTGGACTAAATTCACTATTCACTATTCAAATGTTGAATCCTGATTCTCCACAATTTGGAAAGACCTCGTATCTTCAGCAATAACGTCTGCCATTGGAACCATACAGAACAATTGTTCAACTGCAAGGCGGAGTTCAATGGGTTTACAGATGGAGAGGTAGCTTTCTAGCCTCCCGAGTGGCTCAGTTATTATGTGTCATTACGTGCCACTCACGCCTGTAAATAATTGTGCAAAAATAAACAACTATAATGTTCTACCACTTGACATCACATGTTGCTTGGAAATAACATCTGATGAATACATTATAGGCCTATGTATTAAAACCTGCATTGATTTAATATTACAGGGCTTGAAAGGACAGCTTTTCCCAGCATTAGTTTCCACACTGCATGGATTTAGGGTACACATATTTATGTACCGTTTTATTTAACATCACAGTCTTTATGCGATGAGGTGAAAAACGTCTTTCCATGCCTGGCTCATCCTCTGATAAATTTTTAACATCTACATGGGGTTTTACACTGCTCCACTAAACGGTTCACATTTGCAGTATTTATATCCAACGGGAAAAAAGGGCTACTGAATGATCTCCAGTTTAGAGCTGATGTGACGTCTGCGTTGCCAGAGGTGGATAAAATCCACACCCACGGTTTTTTTTTTTCTTCTCTTTAAATACGCTTTCTCTGATCTACAGCCATCTGCTTTAGCTATTAAAGATTGCCTTTGAAATATAAGTAGAGTACTTCATCGTGCAGTCGATTACCCTTGCTGGTCACACAGCTAAGATAAATATCAATAAATGTTTTACTGCAGTCAAATGTATGAGAGGCTAACGATGACTGCAGAATTGACATCTGCTGTTGTAAATTAGAGAGCACGCACAGCGTCCGCAGTCTGCGCGAAATTGACAAAAAGTGTGTCGGGTCAGACAATCACCTTCAAAAAGAGAGACATCTGTTGGGCCACTGACTGTTCTAGAAAATCTCTTTTCTGTGTAGAGATTTCATTTTTTAGACGTAGTTACTTCGCCTAATTCAATGATTCAAGGCTCAGAAACTCTGGTTTGTTTTTCCCACGTCCTGGTTTTGTCATAAGACATCTCAGAAGGGAAATCGCTTCACCGGTGCTTAAGGTGAGCTAATGGAAGTGACTCAGGGATTTTCTTGGCTTCACTGACACCCACCAACTCCATCTGCGTAGGTGTACAAAGCTCCCAAGAAAAGTCAAGGTTTATTTTTAAATTTAAATTTTACGGTATTTTTGCAATGTGTAATTAACTTCGTTTTAACACATTTTTGACCAAGACTATTGTATGTATAAGCTATAAAAGAAACTGACAACTCTTCCCTGATCTTGAAATGTTTGCAGAAACGTGCTGCAGAGCAGGCCCACCGTGGGAGTGTCTCTTACTAACGAGACACGTCTGAACAGACACGTGTAGAAGTTTAGAGTTTAATTCGGCAAACAAGATATCATTATTTTCAAAGTTTCAAAGATTTCACTCAATGTAAGAATGGAATTTATTTTAAAATACTTACTGGAACATAGAACAGTTACTTAACATGTCTAAAATGAATTTCAAGCCACGCTCGTTGGTCAATGAGAGGCACACTTTAACGTATTGTCATGTTCTGGAATTTAATTAAGCGCCACACACTGAGGAGTCACAGAAATATTGCGGAGGGAAAAAAAAAAATTGTACAAAAAGATGTCTTTTTATGGCTTAACTCGGTCGCACGTAAAAGGCTACTTTCCTGGCCTGATTCCGTTTGCCTTGGAACGGATAAAAACACAAACACTGAGGCGAACCGATGAGGTCACTTGTTCTCATGTTTCAAATTCGACAGCACTTTATTGCATTGTACAATAGGCTGAACCTTCTCTGGCCCGACACCACAGGAGATGCTGAAAGATAAAATTATTACTTATGAAGTATCAGTGTGTCGTCTGCTGGTCAAAAACTTTATTTTACATCACTTTCGATCGTGCGTGTTTATGAAATAATTTTTCACCACGAGACATGACAAGAAGGAAAATGCAGTGTCTTTAACTTGTATGTTTTGGCATCCTTGGAAAAATTTGGGGTGTGATGTTGTTATTTTCTTGCTCATAACGCTATACAGAAGCAGGGTGACCACAGGCTTTTCAACATAAAATACAGATGTTTGCTTTTTATTGGATGTAATATATTCATGCCTGTGTCTGGTTTCCTTTTCCGGTAAATGACATTTAAAGGACAAGACAGAACAACAGAGAATGGAAAATATCCAAAGGACCCTAGGGATAATACTATAGCCTTATTATTTTCTAGTTAAATAAATAAATGAACCCAGGATAGAATAGTGTATATTCATTAAATGACATTACTGGCTGACATTACTGCCAACATTCATGGATTTTATTGGCTTTTACCCTTTAACCTTTATTCCTCATGATTATTACAAATCACCACAGAAAATGGCTTGTGCAGTCTTGTGCAAACACATTAATTTGACGAAGAAGACAGAATAATGGAAACCATTTTCAGTGCATAGTAGGCAGCTGTGGTGGTGTCATGCTTTTCAAATAATAATGTTATAAAAGACTGTATTGGTACAGGTTTCTGGGCTATAAGCTATTCATAGTTCGGAAAGGTTTTCATTATTGCAGCATGAGTCCCAGTTTTCTAAATTAGCAATGAATTTATTGTATTAGGTATGCTTTGTTGTACAAAAACTTTCTTAGCAAAGTGTCAGTATTGTTTATATGCTACTTTACATATGAGAAATTGGAATTGATTGATTGTTCCCCCCACAAGACCTCAACTAGCCAAGGGGCTGGAAAGCAATGGGAAAACCAGGTAGAGGTATAGCACTTGGTACTGCTCACAAATGTAGCTAGCGTAAAGAAACAAAGGCAGCGCTATTTATCTCTGAAGACAACAATGCTGTGTGCATTCGACGAGGACGGTCTGACTGCTACAGTCCATTCATCAGAAAACAAGCAGGGCATTCTGCCCACACACAAACACACGACTCAAAACATGGTTTTCCTATCTCATGGATATACAAAATCCATAAAGCGTCTTTTGACTGAGCCCTCTATTTTGAATGTGAAATGCATTACAACTATGTGCACAGTTCTACATCGCCTAGGACACTTTTTATGTTTGATTACCTGTGTTTTGGTGTTATTTGGCCAGTAGGCCTGGAGACCAAAGCCTAGACTTTTATTTTGATATAGTTTGTGTGAGACAGCTTGCAGGTGGAATGTCTGAGAATCACTTTGTGGGACTGTAGATGCTAATTTATTCCTGTCCAAATGGAGAGAATTATTTATTTTTTTTTGCTATAAAAAAAAGACTCCATTGCAATGTATGGGATTCTGGTTTCTCTTTATTTTTTATCATTTGCAGAACAGACTTCATTTGTTTGAAATAATGCTGCCTCTGCCAATCTCAGCATCACAGTTCTTGGTCCAGAATGGATATAAATTCTCTTCTATTCTGACTGCAGAGCAGTAATCTTATCTCCACAACCGAGGACTTCATGATGGTATGCCTGGAGGGGGCTCACTGGTGCTCTGTGATTCTGGTCAATGTTTAAAACCACGGCTTTCATCCATCCAGCATTCAAGTAGGCCAAGCTACAAAACTACTGACCAGCCTAGCGGTCTTTTTAACTCCATAAATGTTTTTACGATTTGCCACCTCCAGTTTGAATAAGCAGTACTTGGAACTGTTTAATATTTTCTTTATATACGTTACTTGAATTGCATTTTATACCTGATGTTAACATGTTGTATCCCATACCAATTCAAACTTTACGTACATATACAAATAAAACTTTTGTTTTTGTTTACTATATTTTTTTAGCGCGCTCTTAACGGTTTAATGTTAGGAGAACCAATCCTCCTTCTAAAAAATGTTTTGTAGAGCCTTGGGGGGCGTCTCTGGCCGGGACACTGCCTCCTAAAGTATTCCTTGGGGGCAGGGAAACCAAAACAACACTGATTTAGGGATATCTTGAAAAGCATTTTAAACTGAATTCCTAATGGAACTGAATTTGAGATGGATTGAAATTCGGGGGAATTTGAGATGAATGACTATTTGGCTGGCCACTTTGAAAAGTTTGAAAAGTTTTGCGAGGAGGCCTACCAAAAAACACAGCTGACCCTTCCAGCGGGCTTTGGCACCCCAGGGGCACACGTAAACCAAAGCTCATAGGTCCAGGTGGGGGACTGCTTGTAACCCTTCTATCATAAGCTCCACCAGTGTGGTCATAGAATGGCCCAGGGTAATAAAATAGTGATTATTTGCTAGTGTAGCAGTGTATATTTATTTTTCATCTGTAAGATGTGTAAACTGTAGTTGTTTATTTTTATCCTAGTGTGTGACTACCCCTGTACCTTACAACAGTATCACTGGATTCAGATTATATCTATTTGATCATTAAAGGTTGTCCACATTTAATTATGCTCATATTTACGTCCAACTCCTTTAAACAGAACTGAGTAAAAAAAGGTCATTCCACAAATGGAAGTCTCAATACACAAGCATATTGTGGTGAAATAACGCGTTTATGTTTTGTTTCCTAGAGGTTCATGGTTTGCTTTTATCAAAACACATCATTGCTCACTCTGACAACTTATTGTACACAAGAGATCTGAGTCACTTTATTCAGGCAGCATGGTTGCCCAAAGGCAGGCTAACAGTGGCAAGGAGCCAGGGAACGCAGTATTGAGTGTAGGTCAGTCAGACATGGGGATTTCATCACCATCTTATGCACTTTGTAATGGACTAATGAACTAAATCATCTCCTTTGGTCAAAAGCAATGCTTCATGTGGGGATTAGAAATGCCTCTTTGTAATTATTACTTTGGTTATTCCTTAGTTTTAACATATGTAATCTAAAATATTGTTGGGGTAAAGCGGCAGCAGAATTTGGAGCATTGGCAGTAGAGATTGACTCCTAATCCCAACCACACTGACCCAATCTGACTTTGTTTATGTAGGCATTGTATCTCAGAGAGGTCTGGAGAAAGTGTAATCCTCACATGAAGTG
>JAOYSI010008855.1:0-11275 GCA_025775065.1 Hiodon alosoides | reverse complement strand
AGCTTTTTCCGATTACAAGACGACCGTCAGATAGTGTTTGGGTGGCGAACCAGTCACGATACCCCTGTGACACCGTAATGATACTCATACCAGCGTGTCTTCCATCAATTGCGATTCGACTCACTTAGATCCTTCGACCTGCCCATTTTGCCTTGACACAGCAAATGGTCAACTGACCGAAACGTTCGTCTTTCTGTGTATTTTGTATGTACAACAGTTTAAAAAGAGTAAAGTTACTACTATATTGTAGCGTTTAGCAATTGAGCTACTGCTCAGCGTAGTTTTAAGCATGAGACAGACACCGATTTCTCAGGAAACAATGCTCTTTATTTCGCGCATGCGCTTACGACAGTCTTGACAAAGACAGAGCTGGCAGCGGAAAGAAGTCATTATTTACACGGTGGAACTGTCGGAAGCTAGGTTACCCGGCAGCCAACGCGAGGGTGGCTACAGTCCCTAGCAACGGGGCGACGCACTTCGCCATCCCCGTTACAATATTTTTGTTTGGGCTCGAGTTGAGTTTGTTGGAGCCTTTCACCAATTGGCCAACTTATGCACCCACATTCATGAATTAAACCTCCGCCATGTATTACTGGTGTAAAATCAAGGTTATTCATATTTATTTACTTTGGGTTCAACAAACAAATTGCCAACTGGGATTAATAAATGTGTCTCTGCTGTATTTTCCGTCTTATTTCGTATTTGCGCTTGTTAGTTCCATACAGCCTACTAGCTACATTGAGAGAAAAAATTCACAAATTTCACCCCATTATTCTGACCTTGCTAAGTACTGTAGCCTTATACAAATGTAGCCAATTGAGACTTAGAGAACCCCCACCCCCCAACACAAGTACAATAGTATTCAAATTATTGTCAAGTTTATCCAAAAATCAATGTAAATTCAAAGTTGTTAATGTAGTTTTTATACTGCACAAATGCAATTATATTTCTTGTGAGTCAAGCCCGTTTATTTAGGAAATCACTGATTTAAATTAATGTTTTATAACAAAAAAATCATTGCAATCAGTACTCGGTAATTATTTAGTTTTCATTCAATTTACCAATTGAAGAGCTAGTCTAGAATTGTTAAGCAGTGGCATTTCATTTGTTATAGGAGCATTTGTTATTTAACACAAATACTAAATATGGACTTTGTAATTGTGAAATACGTTTTCAAGTATTTTAATGCAAAATGTTCAAAAGTATTTGAATGGTTCAAAAACATTCCTTAATGGAAATTACCTTTATTTGAAAATACTTTTTTAAATTTTTTATTATTGTTTGTGTAACTAACCAGATCACGTAAATTTCTGGGGGAGGGATTTTTTACACTGCCTTGGCTAATTCTATTCTACGGTTTGTTCTCACTAAGACTTTAGCGCCCTCTTCCTTAGTATTGTAGAATGACATATATATTCTTTAAAAAGTAAAACAACAACAAAAATGAGAGTGAAGCATCGTTAGCCGATTCATTTTCAAACGAGTTTTTAAATGACAAATGGACCAGGATTGGGAATCTAAAATGATGTACAAGTACAGAGACATTGATTGGTCAATTGAGGATACAATGGTATGATGAAAAAAATTAATATGCATTCAATGTATATTAATTGAACAGAATGAAAATGTTTTTGTGTTAAGTAATTTACGTAAAATCCGTATTCACAAAGTTACGCAAGTTACTTTAAATTGGTATTCACGAACACTACGTAAAATATTTTCCGTAAATTTAGTGTACTATGTAACCATATTCTTAATTGTCCCTAAATTCAAATAAGGATTCCTTGGTTAATTTATGTTTTTCAACTCATGAAAAACATTACCACTACCTTGTAGGTGTAGTGGTTAAGGTGACAAGGCTTGTAAGGGAAGGTTCAAGCCCCACCCCTGACCATCAATAATTCATAAAAAATAATGACCTCAACAGATCCAGTCAATGGTGTTATGGCACTAGCCATAATTGAGAAGATTTTCCAAAGACCAATTTCTGAATCCGCTGAAGTCCGCGCGGACTCTCAAAACTCTCAAACACAAACGCAGCTTTAATACAATTATTTTATACTTTTTCGAATTTCGCGTTAGTCTGCGCGCAGCTATGACGTGACGTGGCGTGGCGGCGCAAGCTTCAAAGCACGATTAATTAATGTAAACAATAATCATGCATAGCACTACATAATTGAGCTTTTTAAATCTACTATGTTTTAGAAATAAATATGAATGAAAGTAAAGACGCTTAAATTGAAAAGTGTCTATATTCAAATACTCAGGGTGGTTGAAGCTTAGCAGACGTTTTTAACGTCCTCTAGCGGCCTTTTTTTCGAAATCAACTAAAATCTTACTGTCCAGAAACGGGCGCGACTAGGTTATATTTATTTTTCGGCGGGTTATTTTTTGGTGGTCTGGGTTAATGCAAACGAACGAGCGGGTGGAGAGAGGCGATTTATGAGTTTGAAGTATATTGTAGCTTATTTTAAGTATTGTGTCATCTTTATGAAGAGACTGTTAATATTGTAAGTGCCTCTTTTTGAGGTCTATGTTTTTATTAAATAAATTCATGTCTGGACAGTATGTGTCACTTGAATGATTTAACAACATGGGTTCAATCAGCCTACTAGTGTTTGGCTGTATAATCCCCAATTAATGTAAAGTTGCGCTGTAATTAACTTACGCAATCAATGCAAGAATAACTGCATTCTTAAACAATTAAATGTTAAATTAAAATAAACGGTATACACAGCTTTAAACAACAATTCAATTATTACAATAAAATAAGAGTTATACGGTTTTAAGGAATTAAAAATAATTAGAAACATGTCATTCAGAGATTCGTATTACAATATATTTTCAAAAAGTATTTGTCATTTTATTTGCAAATTCAACAAAATATCTTTGAATGCTAAAAAAAAAAAACGCACATTGAAGCCCATAAACTTTTTATTTTATCTTTTTCTTCTTCCGACTGTACAAAAGGAAAATGCAATATTTACAAAAGACGAACTTACTTTGATATCAAACAGAACAAGTACAATCATTTAGATGAAGCAAATGGCAGTTTGATTCTGGTTTTGATTATGAGGAACCTCGCGCTAGTGGAATGGCTTTGCGCACGAACCTAATATAATCTCCAGCTTTAAACAAAACACAGGGAAAAGGACACAGGGAACTTACAATTCCTTCACAGTAGAGGGCGCTTTTGTCCCTTAAAAAAAAAAAAACCCAAGGTTGGTCAAACACTGCTGAAAAAGAACAAGTAGGCGATGCACATTTTGAGGTTGCCATAATCTCATTGCATTTTATCTGTGAAATATTATTTAGCACAATTGTTTATATGAGACTCATAGATTCATATTAGCTCAACACCACAAACCCTAGTGCATATCAATAACTGCACTAATGCAGTTATTGATCCATGGACCTGGATGGAAACAAACATGATACAGACAGGGGCAGTTTTTTTTTTCACAGTGCCATTTTGTTTTTAATGTCATCGAAATGGAGTGAGCCCCCAATCAGCACAGTAATCTGAAAATACACCATAATGTCCACAAGTCTCTGGTGAAGTAGTCTTAACCACAGTAAAGGGAATCTGCCTCTATATTACAATCAACCTCTATACATAGCTTTATTTGTACCATTATTCACGGAGCTTGGAAAAAAGGCAGAACTGCTGAAAAAAAAAAAACACTTAAAGCAAGACCTCTACTGCACTGTGACCAGAGATGCAAACAGAGTTTATTCCTAACGTCAATTTAGCTAAAATGATTACCAATCTAATTTCAATTAGTTGTACATTCAAACTGGATTCTGAATGAGCTTAAGGCTCATCTCTGTTAACACAGCAACTTACTTACGCAGGCTTTTCAAACGGCAACCTCAAGGAATCTCATAGTACTGCCGCTGTCCGACTCGACTCTCTAATGGCTTCTGTGGTAACGACTAAGAACACACAGGCATATAAGGTGACAGTAGTAGAGCTTATTAAAAAGGTACGCGACTGCACCACTAATGAAGTTCAACTCATTCAGACCTTCATCTGGGCAATTTGTGTAAAAAAAAAACAGGTAAAAGATAGAGCCGCCACCAATCCCATTTAAATACATCTATTTAAACATCAAACACTTAATGTAAAAATAATAATAATCATAACTGTAATCACAAGTGTAGTTTGGCTCTGATGCATGATGGGTCAGCTATTTTCTGCTTCGGGTGCTCTGGCCGAGAGGGAGGCACTATATGTACACGGACAACGGCAACCCCGCCTCTCGTACGCGCGGCACATGAGAGCTTCACAGGCAGAAGTAAAACATGCGTTGTATGTACATCTTCTAAACATGAATCGCGATCAATACACAAACGCCTTTTTAAACCAAACTCTGGGAGATCAATACCATAGCCAGAAGGCCTGCAGTTCTGGACCTGCCTCCTCTGCACCAGGGCTTTGACGTACAGAAAGAACTATCCCCTACAGATTGGATTCCCACCAGTGCCTTTAAAAATTCCTGCACACACAGTGTCAATGGTATACACACACACACGCGCACACACACACGCACACGCACGCGCATACACACACTTATATTTGCGATTTTCTTCTGCATTTACAAAAAGTCAAAGTACGACAAGCAACGGCATAAATATAGACACAGGCTCTAAGTATAGACAGAAAGAATCTGAGTTACTAAAACAGGTGCTAGATTTCCAAAAATGGTGTTACAACAGTTTCCTTTTCCAAATAACATTTCACAATGGACAACGACTGGTTTGACAGTATTTTACTCAAAAAATATACTCTGCAACTGAATGGCCAGTATGATAATAGTGGTAGACACCCCAAGCAGAACACGGAGACTTTGAAAAAAATTATAATGTGGAGTTTTCAGTTGTGTTCCAAGAGTTGAGTAAGAACAGTACATTTTTTATCAAGTGTATTGAGTTCTGCAGGATATCAGCAGGACATACATACTATCAGCAAAGAGTATGATCTATAACTTATTTAAATGATTTAAGATATAATAAATTACATTGAATTAAACAAGATGCTTGGTCTAGATCAAAAATGATTCGGTATGAGCTGCAGGACGCAACGGCTTAAAAATCGAAGCTGATTCTAATTTTGCATAAGCGATGTAGACTGCCTCCCCCGGCCTTCCCCCGAGCCTGGCGACCCCTCTCTTTCTTATACACGCACGTCGTACCTGCAGGGGAACGGTCCTTTTCCCACAGTGCCCCCCCCCCCCCCCCCGGGGGGCCCGCCCCCGGTTTCAGAACCAGAAAGGGGGGGGGGGGGGGGATTGAAAGCCCACCGCCACCAACCGGCCGGGTGGCAGGTTTAGGCTGGGTTGACTCGGCAGACAAGGGTGAGCTTTGAAATGAGGAAAGCGGACACTGGAGAGAACGGAGAGACAGCCGCACGGTCCAGACGAGCCTCTCTCGGTTGTGGCTGGTAGAGTGGTCAGCCTACCCTCGCCGTGCAGGGAACTTGTACCACCTGGCTGTAGTTGGATATCTCCTGCAGGTGCATGCTTGCAGTCCGGGGCCTCAGTCTAGGCATTTCTGGTGGGCGCTGGCTTCACTGACCTGCCAGGGGGCCAGGGTCCTCTTCCTCCTCCTCCTCATCCTCCGTGCAGGCAAACACTCTCGTCCCCCTCGTCTCCAGAAGGGGGTGTCTCTTATGGGAATGCTGTCGATAGAAGGAAGGGCCATGGTCAGTCTCCTCAAAATAGGACTAGACCCCAAAGTTAGAGCATGAGACCAGGGGCCAGACCATATGGTGTAACTGGGCCACCATCTTCCTCGTTCTGATCTTACACAAAAAGAAATAACACAGAACATCAGACAGACAAGGGAAGGTTGAATGTTTTCATTGGATTGCACACTCAACATTGATTTATTTCCCCCCCCCCAAAAGTTGCAGTGCACTTGTGCTAGTTACTCTTGAAATAGAGAATACAATCAACCTAAATTAAAAAAAAATTAAATTGCATAATAATGATTACGGTAATAACTGAAATTTTAACTAAAATGTAGGCAACTAAAACCATGGGCTGTATATTTTTCAGTAAATTCTATGAATGAGCACACAAGGGCAATTCACACTACTATGAATATTATGAAATACATTATGAATAGTTTTTTTTTTATATAGGTTATAGTACAGTGTTACAGAGATTTAAAAGTGTATCTAACATAAATACTGCAGTTAGAGGCTATGTGTGCACTCTACGTGGAGTCCAAAAAAAAAACATAATCTAGGCCCAGTAATGTCTCCCTCCCCTCCCGTCCCTGCCCCCTGTGGCACCAAGGAGGAATGGCTGACCTGTTGATGGACATCCATGAAGCGATCGGGTAGGAGGGGCTAGCAGTTCTGCTTGGAACACACATAGACGTACAGAGAGGCAACAGGGTTAACAAGGGAGTGCTTGCCAAACAGGAAGAACAGGCTGGGAGAGGAGACCACATTTAGAGATGATGTACCACACAGAGACAGACATGTTAGTGTGCTGGTGCATATGTGTGAATTCATCAGCCCAGATATGGAACAGTCTCATGCTTTCACCTGATATGCAGACAGACACACCCTAATGCAATATAACCCTTGATCCCATCCTTATGAAATCAAGGTAGTAAATCAACAACTAAAGTTCTTTTTTTCATTAAACCTGCAACATAAAACTTATAAAAGATTATAAAACTTATAAAAGAATATAAAACTTATAAAGTTCTTCTAAATATAAAACTTAGAAGAACATGTGCACATGCTTGCATGAAAAAACACATTTCAGTTAGTACAAATAAAGTAAAACATCCCAGACCTTTGTTGAAGTCATCAGGTTCACATTCAGGGTCAACACATAGACACGGAGCCTAAGGGCTCAGCACCCTTGCCCTCTCCACACCAAGCACAAACAGACAGAAGTTCCCACGGTCCTCACCGATGCAGACATGCTGTCCTGCGACTGCTCAAGCTTAGCACGGGCCGCGTCGGTGTGCTGGTGCCGAGCTGAGGCTGCGAGGAGACAAGGCAGGAGAAACAGTGTCGTCACTGGGAGGCTCTGTGCAGCAGGAGATCTTCCGCTGTGCTGATGTATCTGCAGAAGCACTGGCTGATTTTCTTCCCAATGGGATGCTTATTAGCGTCCTGCATTTTCACAGAGATCTCCCTCCCTCCCAAAAGCCTCCTTCACCTGGTGAGCTGCCTCGACTGGAGCTGCTGATACTGTCCTCCATCACCAGGCTGCAGATGAGGGAGTCCCGTTTGTGGGGTGTGCCAGCAGAAGACAAGCTCTCCTGCCACAACAACATGCTCATTAGTCAGCCGGTTTTCTATAGTTAGCAAGAGCTTAAAAGGCGTCATAGAGTTCAACTCACTTAAAGTGACTGGAAATGCATTGCACATAAAAACAACGTATTTATGAATATATGGGCCATTGGAGATCTGTTACAATCTGTTAGAATGGCCAGAAGCCTCCAGCCAAAGGTACTCACCACACCGGTGTCGTAGTCTTCCAAAGCCTCGTTCTCATTCTCCTCCACCACGCTGGCGAAGCTGCTGGCGTTGGACGAGGAGCGGGACAGGTCATTGCCCTCAGGAATGGATGGAGTCCTGCAACACACAGCAGAGCTGCAAGCCTGGGCTACACACATACTACATCTCCCAAGCCTGGGCTACTCAAATACTACATCTCCCAAGCCTGGGCTACTCAAATACTACACCTCCCAAGCCTGGGCTACTCAAATACTACATCTCCCAAGCCTGGGCTACAGAAATACTACATCTCCCAAGCCTGGGCTACACAAATACTACATCTCCCAAGCCTGGGCTACTCAAATACTACATCTCCCAAGCCTGGGCTACTCAAATACTACATCTCCCAAACCTGGGCTACTCAAATACTACATCTCCCAAGCCTGGGCTACACACATACTACATGTCCCAAGCCTGAGTTACACACATGCTACAGGGAAATTAAAAAGGAGGGCTGACAATAGACTGTGTGAACTTAGAGTCATAAATATACATTTAGCTCATAGTCTCGTTCAGAGCAACTTATATACTGTATGATCAGGCGACAAAGGACAAAGTCAAAGAACAAGCATAGACTGATATGCTCACCAGTTCTTTGTGGTTGGCATCTCTGGAGAGCTCTGATTGGACGAGTTCTCTGACTTGGGATCCTGAGAGGCATGTCCACTGTCCGGGGTCTTCTGGGTGCTAGGGGAGCACTCCCTACTGTGGGGGGTGGGCCAGAGAAAACCATCAAAAGGGTACCCAGATAGCAACCCACCTTAACTATGCTGCTCTTAGAACTCCCACAGTGGTGCTCTCTATGAAGGCAGAAGGGGGTTCAACTCCTGCAAAACTTTGACTTTCCCCCTCGTTTAAACATTCCCAACAATAATCTACTCCAGTGGATCTCAACCCTCCTGTGGGGACTGCCTGTGTGTGCAGATTTTGCTGTTGACTGAATCACAGTCTCAATCTCGTCTGAGTTTAACACAGCTTGACAATCTGCCATTAATCAATCGTGACAGAAATGTGTTCTAGATGGATTTGTTGTGAAGAAAATATCAAACACTATTAGCACTCAAGTCTAATGGGATTCATTAGCTGTTCAATTAGTTTAATTAAATTTTCATGGGCCTAATTGAACAAATGATTAATCCAAACAAAAAACCAACTCCTATGCTTTATGGATTGCTCAATGGGACACACATAGGCAACAATACCTCATTGTCCTCCCAGAGTTCACTACGGTGAACATGAGACAAGGCATCTTTACAGAAAACAGTTAGATGAGGATTATGAGAGGATTTTAGTGAACCGAGTACCCCAGATCTAACGTCCCACCCTCACCTCCTCTCCTGCACCTCCTGGATGTTCTCGATTCCGATGGCACTGCTCCGCCTGGAACTGAACGGCCCAGACTTCTTCCTGGTGGGGCTTTTCCCAGGTATGATCAAGGACTGCAGGAGACATTCGGAGACACCGGTCAGTCGTGGGATGCCGATTCTCGATACAGTCGAAAGGTACAGAAACGCTGCTAACAGCTAAATAAACACTCCACGTTTCTAGGGATAATTGACAGACTGAACTAAAACTAGAGGACACGCTTCGACAAGGTGACTGTAGATCTATAAAGCCGTAATACAGACAAGCTTCGTGTGGTAAAAGTACTAAACTGGTGTTACACTAGGTGTTACACTAAAGTTCTACTTAATCAGGTTGATTTCTCTCAAGCGTAAATTTATTAAGTTTGCTTAAAATGAACCCACATGAGTAAGACTGCGACACAGTGCACAGACGAGGGATTAACTGTGTGTTGAGTGCGTCACCGGACCCCACTGCTCTGACAGAATTATATCCGGCAACAAAAGGATTCAAGTCGCAATGTGACAGCGTCAGGTCAGGTGCTGGTTTGTGGACAGTGTCTGGGGCTTTCCTGCTTTACTGACCTCCTGGCGGGTTAGGGTTAACCCGAGTGCCGTTTTTTAAATGTTTTTGGGCATGGAGGACAGGGCCAGCAGCATGTTAAACATTAAAAGCAGAGATGGACTGGGTTTCCACTTGTTCTGCGCGATGCAGAATCTTTCCTCAAGGGACCTGCAATGTTTTCCTTATATCGCAGATAAATGCTGAACGCAGTCTGTTTTGATTTGGAAGAGAGTACACTCCATAAGTGTTTAGTGACACAAGATTGGAACTGACAGGAGGTTCTGTAGATGGGTACACGTGATAATAGTTCCTTTTAAAGGGTTGCGTTTCTCTCTACAACTCATATATCATGTTTTATACAGCAAGAGATGATCCTAAAATGACAGTATTTTCTGCATCGCAATTGTAAATTTTATCTTAATCAATTCGAAAACTTCCTAAAAGACAGTATACAAAACACGTAACCAGTTTCTGGAAAAAAGGATTGTACAGAAATACTGGGCTACCCTGACAAAAAAAAAATTAAAAAAAATATTGTTACATTTAGCCTCCTTTAACGGTTTTAGATCAAGGATCTTTTTCCCCTTTAAAGACATGAGGTGACAATTCCAGTGAGACTGTCCAGATAATTCTGCCCCAAACCCCTGACCTATCCAGAGACCACAGTAGTGATCATACCGAGCCTGCCGCAACCAGGCTCATTCGATTATATGATTTTAAGCAAACCCAAAAAAAAGATATATATCTTAAGACTCAGAACACAGCAGTCCTGCAAGGACATCTCAGTACACTTCCGTCTGGCCGGGCACAGGGACACGAAGAGACAGACGCAAAGCAGAGGTGTAGGGTAGAGTAGAGTAGAGTTATACGTGAACCTCTTCTATGGTTCCTATTCCTATGGCACTGCCACGGCGTCCGTATCTACTGGGACTTTTCCCCGGGACAAGCAATGACTGAATGACACGGAGACAGGAGGAGAGAAAGCCAGAGAGAGAGAGAGAGAGAGAGAGAGAGAGGAGAGAAAAAAAATAATCACACCATGAAAATCCATGCAGCAGGTAACGCCCAAACAGCGAGGTACAAACCCACAGCTGAAACAAAATCAAACGAAATCGGGAGGGGACACATCAAGGCCCGCGACAGGTGGTGACGAGAGAGTGGGAGGGCCCCCAGCAGGCCGCGGGGCCCGAGCGCGGGGCGAGGCGGCTCGTGGTCGACGGGCCTGTGTGGGAGGGTGGAGAAGACTGAAGAAGAGGGAGGAAGACACCTGCTTGTGTGGAGGAGGGAAAGCACGAGGAATGAGGAATAAGACTGAGAAAGGCATTAATAAAAGTGTTAGTGGTGTTAACAGAGGAATATGTGGGTGTTAGTGACAAAAGAGTCGAGCACCATTTACAATTCTGCAACATGTAGCTCTCAGTGGTGCTCAGAAAAGCCCTGAAAGATCTAACTACTACAATCTCCATACCTGGGATGGATGCATCTAAACCAGACCCGCTTGTGAAGGGGCTATAGCCAATCAAAGCTCTTAATCCAGCAGCCACAGCTAATCTAACAGGCCTACTCACTCCAGGAGGTGGCAGCCCTGTCAACGTGTTTTGAGCTCGTATCTATTACAGAGTGAGGGGGAATCATTTGTAGTTTCTCCCTCTTTGTCAAAACAGTAAAAAGTAAAAAAAATACCCAGACTGGACCCAGACTGAAGCCTGCATTCCAAACACTCTTCCCACCTTCTCTTCCTCACTGACAGCTGACCGGGCCCCCGACACACACACACACACACACACACACACACACACACACACACACACACACACACAAACACACACACAAACACACACA